>LKNJ01006760.1:0-22239 GCA_002120245.1 Maccullochella peelii
TATATATATATATGGGAGCCTACTTTAAGTTGCATTATGGCTTTCTGTTAGAGATGACATTCAAATCAGTCCTCGTCATTTAAGGAGAAGACTATGAGATAAATTAACCCATCAAAAAAAAAAGTTGCAAACATTGCCGTTCTCTGCTTCCGTACATTTGAGTGAAAAAGGCACAGAAATAGTTTTTACCTTTTGCTCATCGTTTAAAATTAAACATGTTTCCTACCACACAAAGTAGCATAATAAATAAACACAATAATATAAATAGTTGGTACAAGCTAAAAGGAAAAAGTGAAGAGGAGAAGCAGGCTCTTTATTTTATGCTGCCACTTGGGGGCGCCAACGTAGGTTTTTTTCAAATTCCATACAAACTTTAAACTGGTTTTAACTGTAAACGCTAACTTTTCGTATTAAGTTAAAGGTGAAATGTGCTCAATGAGTCACACTTTTAAGTCCTTCAACCTCATCAGGGATGCCTACAACCCCCTCAAGGACCATACTACTTCTTCAACGAACCTAACAACCTCTTCAATGACCCCTACAACCTCTTAAACGGCCCCTACAAAATCTCCAAGGCACCCACACCTTCTTCAAGGACCCCTACAACCAGATCAAGGCCTGTATAACTTCATCAATGTCCCATACAACCTCTTCTTTCTCAGTTAGTGCTAATTAGGAAATGCTAGCATGCTAACACGCTAAACTAAGATGGTAAACATAGAAAAAAACCCATTATACCTGCTAATTAAACATCAGAATGTTAGCATTGTCACTGTGAGCACGTTAGCATGCTGCCGTTATATTAGCATTTTAGCTCAAAGCGCACTGCTGCTGTCTCACAGAGCCGCTAGCATCAGGCTGTGTCAGCAAATCGCGCCCTAACGTTATATTCGTCCGCCATTTTATTTGAGAATTCGAATAATTCCATGAAGAAGTGCGTCAAAAATGTCACAATGGAACGAAACAAAGGTAGCGTCCATCTTGTTTTTAACTTCACTTCCGACACAGACTTTAAAATTGAATTGAATACACATTTTGATATGAGACACATACAGTTAATGAACTTGAATGAATCATCACTCTGTTTCATTCATAAACCTGTTGAATATCCCAACACACACACACACACACACACACACACACACACACACACACTCTTCTCTAAGCCCCGCCCCTCCCGGAGCGAGAGAGGGAGACCCGCTAGTGAATAAGTATCATTCATTCAAAAGGAGCGACAGACAGATACAGACTCCTCTTTAAACTGTCTCACCTCTGCAGGAGCAGGAGTCTCTCCATTCTGCCGGTGTTGGTCGAGTCAGCGGCGAGCCGACTACAGGCAGCTGACAGGTAAGACCTCCCTGACCGTCTAACTGTCTGTGTGTTCCTGATTATCGATTAGCAATCAGCGCTCTGCTGCTTCAGGAACATTCCTATATAGTGTTCCTATAATCAGTGGCAGTCAGAGGAAGTATTCAAACTGTTTACTTGGGTAAAAGTATGTAAGTATAATCAGAAAAATGTACTTAAAGTATTAAAAGTAGCCTACTGTTGTGACTGTTATACTATTATTATATAATATGTCATTAGATTATTATTAGCTACTCATGCATTCATGTAAAAGCAGGATTTTGCTGTTGGAGTTGGTTGAGGTGGAGCTATTATGGATTAATCTGCTGATTATTTTCTCCATTGATCAATTAGTCAAGAGCCAGAGCCCAAAGTGACACCTTCATGGTGCTTTGTTTTTGTCCAGCCAACAGTCCAAACCTTATTAAAAATACATTAAAATTATTAAAAAGTAACATGTGTGAAGCTGGAACCATGAAATCTTTTTGCGTAAAAAAAAAAAAGACAAAATGGTTGCAAAATTAATTTTCTGTCGACTAATCATTTCAGCTGTACTTGTATAAACTGTTTAATTTATATACAATGTAAACATCCATATTTTATAAGCTCTTCATATGTTTTTAATGCAAAAATCTTAATTTGTGAAGTAACTTGTAAAGCTGTCACATAAATGTAGTTGCAGTAAAAACTACTTCCTCTGAGAGTAGAAGTAGAAAGTGGCATGAGAAGAAAATACTCAAATTCCTATAACATCCCTTTAATAGTTTAATAAATGTGTTTATACTGTATATGAGCTGACTTTATTTATTTAACTTGCTTTTACAACCAGACAGGACTTTCCTGTACAGTCAGTTTGGTTCTGTAATATTTTTAATATATTCAAATGGACTAGATAGACTAGATAGGTCATGGGATAGAAGTTTTCACAAAGCAATCTTCACTCAAGGTCCACTTACTAGCTTTTTCCAGGACATCTTGGACCTTGAGTTAAGATTTTTTTTATTGGTCTGTTTTCAAGGTCAAGAATGAATTGGAACCAAGTTTAACTAAATTCAACTCAACTAAATTTAAAAGAAATTAAGTAGCATAAGCAAAACTAAAAAAACACACTTGAGTTCGTGGAAACCCAGTGAAGGTTTCTTTGTAGTTTTTTAGAACTTGTAAAGTTGTTAAGCTGTTTATCTAAATGTAGCTGATGCTCCAGAACGTGTAGGTGCTGTATACATAAACGCCAAAAAGCTAAAAATGGCTGCTGCTTTATTATGGAGCTATTTTTGAACCATTACCAGATGTCTTGGGAGGGAACGTCCAGACAATAATAATACGCCGATGCAATGTTTGCTTGGCAGCTTTAATGAACCAAACTAATCCACCGTTTAGTAGCTTACTGAACACAATGGCAGAAATTAAAAACTAAACTAACCAGCAGTAAATAAAAACCCACGTGACTCAGCTCAACCAAACTCAACTAGGATTAAAGTGAAATTAACTAAACTTCATTTGACTGGAATAAAGAAACACATTAGGTACAATACACAAAAAAAACAAAGTAAAAGCAACTTAAACAAATAGATTAAACCAAACTAAAGCCCAGCGGAGATCAAGAGTTATTACATAAAACTGATCCACAGACTGAAGTTTCAGACAGTGACAGTAACCTGTTTGTTGACAGCGGTCCTGAAGGGATCTACAGATGCCACAAACTGCTGCACACCACTGTAATTACAGATTTACACATGTGTTTAAATTCCTGAACAGCAAACGTGACATGGACAGAAGCTGGCAGCTGCTCGGCCAATCAGGAGGCTGCAGTACAAAGGTTCACTTACTGTCTGATGATCATGACAAATCTGTCTGTTTGTGAACAGAAACAAAGCACATTTTAAATAAAAAATGTGGTCCAGTTTCACATTGCACTCAGACAGAACAGTCATATCTAAATTCATCAGTTTCTTTCTGCTGACAGGTTTAATTTAAAAGTCACCCTCGACTTCCTGAACCTCTGGATGAGTGGCTCCTATACAGCTGTTAACGCTCTGATCTCACTTCCCAGCATGCCTCTGCTCCAGATAATTGCTTTTTTATGAGTCTGCAGCCATCATCCAACAGACAAACGGCTTTATCGAGCTTCCATTTCATTTTCTTTCTCATATCTTATTGTTCTTTTCAGGCACAGCGAAGTGGAACCGTAACGAACAATTCTTTACATCTTCCCGTTACTTTCTCTTCTAATTGATTAATTATTTGGTGCTTGAAATGTCAGAAAATAGTAATAAATGCCCTGTGACGATTTCCTGAAGCCCAAGGTGACGTTTTCAGATCTCTGGTCTCGTTTTGTCCAACCAACAGTCCAAAGAGAAGACAAAGAGAAGCAGCAAATGACTGCCGGTTGACGACGGTGACGCGCCAAGAAATGTTAAAATGTGCCAACAAAGGCAGGGAAGAAGAAGACTGCCAGCCAATATAAACACTGATGTTTAACATTCAACACGTTTGTTAGGTTTCAATGAGTAACGCTGAATGTAAACGCAACTTTTGCTTGTTTACAAGACAACTTTACAAGGCTCTAAACCTGCCAACATTTTCATAAGTCATCATAAGTCACACGATCTGCTCCCCTCGAATCTGACAGCGACTCGTCTTTGGTTTTCTCCTCGTAAGCTTTCGCTGAGCAAACTGGAACAATGAATGACGGATAAACGAGAGAAAAAACAGGTTTATGAAATCGTTTGTCTTTTTAAAAACTAGTTAAAGTGTAAGAGAATTACATTTTCATCAACTGTCCTGTTTATGAATGGGAGTTCTGTGTGAAATACACGTTAACCCGAAGAACACTCCGCGTCACACCTGCTGTTCCCATTGTGGCTTTAAACCTGTGGACTTCCTGTTTTTTCCTCCCGCAGGTCGCTCTGCAGTGATGTCATCACTCCTCCTCCTCTTCCTCATCTTCGCCCCCACCTCGACGTTGGAGTTTCGCTACCACAACAACCGTGAGATCGAGCGGTACCTCCTCCAGCTCAACGCCTCCAACCCCGACATCACACACCTGTACAGCATCGGCCAGTCTGTCAGAGGTAACCACACACCTGTCTGTCTGACTGCCTGACTGTCTGCTCTCCTGTCTGGAGATTTCAAAATACATTTTCAAGATATGAAACTTTGGACACACATCGTCTTGAGTCCGTGTCTCATGATTACGAAATGCGGCCCATGTGACCCATCCGATTAGGAACTTCAGCATACTTTATTGACGGCTTTTATTGTGACAGCTGGTTGGTTTTATACGTAATGTTGACATGCTAATAATGACACCATCCATGTTACTTAATGACATTAATATCTCCCATTTATTTTCATATTAAGGAGGAAATAAAAGCATATTAAATCAGTTAGCATCCTCATGTAGCGATGATTGATAAGCACTTTAACCTTTTTGACATCTGGATCTCATAATTATATATCTATATAGCAATAGCAACATCTATATCTCTACTGTATATATACTCTATATATCTATATATATATATACACTACCATTCAAAACCTGTGGGGAACCATTTAATTCTCCTTCTCTCTAAATTATACTGTTAAAATAGCCATTATTGAAGAAAAGAAGAAAAACGTCAATATAACAGGTGATTCCAAACTTTTAAACCGTGCTGTATATTTTCATCCTGCATGTGAAGCTTGAATTTTACATAAAGAGAGAGAGATTACTTTACATACACACGCGCACACACACACACAGAGACGGGGATGATGGTTGACTGATAAAGTATCAGGTGTCCGTCACTATGGCAACCGTGAGACTGACTGAGCCACGGCTGCCTGTTGGCGTTTGTGTGATCATATAACAGGACTGTATACGCCGGTTAATTTAATCTGGGACGGCTTAATCTGGCTAATTGCTCACACACACGCACGCACACACACGCATGCACGCACGCACACACACACACACACACACACACACACAGAGCTAATCTGGGACGCCAGCTGGCCTGCGTCCAACCTGTGTGTGTGTGTGTGTGTGTGTGTGAGAGACTTGCTGAAGCTTGCAGAGCATCATTCATTAATCTGCAGTAGTGACATTCAGAACAGTTACAGTCGTTGTGTGTTTACATGGAAACTTTTGCTCAGTAAAGATCTGCAGCGTGAGCTCAGTGGAAATATAAAGTCCTGCTGTAAAAACCTTCACCAGGTAATCTGATTACAGAATGAAAAAGTGATAGAAATGTTCTTTCTGATTACCTTTTACCTCACTTTCAGCTGTTTGGTGAAGTCGTTCATGGCGGCTGGGATGTATTGGGTGCCAGACTAAAGGCTGATTCACTAAGCCGCAAAATTAGCATTTTCAATTTAGACTTGTGCTGCGTTTAAATCGAACGCGTGTCGTTGAGTTTCAACATCAGAAATCGAGCACACTGTTATCTCGGCGCTTCAGTGGTTTCGGGTCGTGACTGGCTGACATAAAAAAATGAACCTGTCACCCCGTTCCCTTTTGAAAAATGGTTAATGAGTCCATGTTTTCCGCAGAGAGCAAGTCATGAATACCACTTTGCTTCGGTCTAATCTTCTAACCTCCTGGATGATTTCTTCATTCACTCCTTTTTTACATGATAAAAAGATTTTTAACCCATTCCCTAAACTGCGTCTCAAAGATGTGAGCTGGAAATGACAAATGTCCTTCCTCAATTTGTACGACGTGAACCAAAATTAAAATCAGTTGTGATAAATTGGTTATAATTCTGATTCTTGATGTTGTTTTCTATTATTTTCTATTTTTTAATATGAAAATAGTGCTTGAGGCGTAAAACTGAGAGGTGATAATTCTCTGTGGGTTCGTGACCTTTCACATTACACGTAGGGATGAGAATTGATAAGAGTTTATCGATACCAATGCTGTTATCGATTCTGCTTATCAGTCTGATTCTTTATTGAGTCCCTCATTGATTTATGTAGTTTTCTGTGTGGAAAGAAAGTAGGCCTTCACAGGTTTTCAGCGTCAACTGTTTTATTATCTCTGAGCAGAAAGAAGGCGTGCTTGTGACTCAGGTGTGCTGCTGTAGCAGCAGTCAGTCTGTCATCATCTAAAATGGATGAAAGGAGAGAATATTTGTACGGTGGTCGTTTTCATTTAGGTTTTCTTAATCCAAGAAGAAATCTGCTCCGCCTGCCTGCGTCGCTGCGTGGCTCTAACGTTTAGAGGTTTAGCCTCGGTAACGGACGTGCTGCTCGGTTGGGAAGCAGCGGCACTCGTGTGTAGAAAGATGTTTCAGCATATTGCTGCTGTTTTTACTTGAAATGATCACTTTACAGACATTACAGCTGTTGTCATCTTTCTTTGTGAAATGAAGCTTTGGACTGTTTCTTCCTCTCCGCCATGACTCCTTCCTGTTTCCAGCAGCGTAGACGCACGAGTTCGACGTCACTGTTTTGCAACGTGCAACTGTCAGAAAAATAATAAAAGGAAATGATAAACTCGGAGGCATATGATTCTGATGGATCGGACCATTTGGAACCAGATCGCTAATTAACTAAGTAGTCATTTTACCCGTTGTTAATATAAAAGTACTGATTGGTGCAGCTTTAAGGCCTGTTCCCTCCTGAATGTTTAGCATTCACCGGAGGCACTGTGAGAGCCTGTCCCAAACCAGCTGGATGTGTCAGGAGCTAAACTGTAAACTCCAGTCTTGTATTCGCTCTAAAACAAAATATTTCTCTCAGAAACAAACGAGCCGCACGAAAAGTAACTTGTATAGATGTAAAAACGCTCTTGTTTGCTCTCTTTCTGTCTCAGGTCAGCAGCTGTGGGTGTTGGCTCTGGGTCTCAGTCCTCGCCGTCACACCGTCGGCATCCCAGAGTTCAAATATGTGGCTAACATGCATGGAAACGAGGTGAGAGGACACACACACACACACACACACACACACACACACACACACACACACACACAACAGGACCCCTCCCTGTCGACAGGAAGCAGGACTAAAAGGAGACTAAAGAGATCAACAAAAGCCATTCAGAGTCAAACACACTCCATACACACTTTTGTATTCAGACGACAGACTCTCTCTGTGTGTGTGTGTGTGTGAGATCTGTATTAATCTCAGTTGTAAATAGACAGTGCGCTGAGTCAACACTAAAATATTTGACAACACTGTAAAACAAATCTATGGATTTATGAACAACAGCAGCAATAACCGACAGGAAAGACTCAATGGGAGGAAGGAAACATTTTATTGACGGCAGTTCAAACGTTCGTCTGTCACAGCTGCCACAGCAAGGACAAATACAATACTAAGATGTAATTATAAAACATATTGTTATTATATTATATTTATTTATAGTGGTGGCAGTTAGTAGTCCATCTGTTGTTTGATCTGTCCGTCCACCACTTTGGTTCAGACTGAAATATCTCAACAACTATTGGATGGATCGCCATGAAATTTGGTGAAGATGCTCTTGGTGCCCAGATGACGTCTCCTTTTGACTTTGGTGAACCCCTGACTTTTCCTCTAGCGCCACCAGCAGGTCAAAGTTTTCACTTATTCTGTGAAATATCTCAACATCTACTGGATTGACTGGCAGAACATTTGGTACAATCAACCATGATGCCCAGACGATATATACTCTTGACTTTGGTGATCCCCTGACTTTTCCTCTAGCGCCACCATGAGGCTGATGTTTGTGGTTTTGAGCAAAATGTTTCAACAACATTCGGATGGATTGCCATAAAATTGTAATGACTTTGTTGATCCCTTAACTTTTCCTCTAGCGTCATCATCACGTCAAAAATTCATTTGAATTTGTCCAATACTTTGCTTGTAAAACTAAGGACATTCCCATCAGCCTCAGATGTACTTTGTGTTAAGAGCTAATTAGCAAGTGTTAGCATAATAACACGCTAAACTAGACGGTGAACAGCATGTCTGGCAGCCTCCCAGAGCCACTAGCATGGCTGTAGACTCCTAGTCTTGTTTCTAACAGTAAGGGTTGCTATGGTTTTATTAAGATGTGAGTACACAGTTGATGTTTGGTGTCAAAACTTCCTGTAGCACTTCAGAAGAGGGATGACAACAAGTTAGGCTGCTTTAACTACAGATCCTGACGCCAGCTTTGTTAATTTGGTGTCTTCATGTGTAAGCCACTATTTGGACACCTCAGACTGTGACGGGAAATATTCTGTAGGAGAGATTTGGCAGCTCTGCACTGCTGTACTGATTATACTTGTGGGAAATCAGTGATGAAACAAAGCAGCAAAAGCAACAAATAGATCAGTTTACGGTCCGTCTGATGCCAAGAAAAATTTAGAAAATTATAAGGGAAAAAGCAATCTCCATTGTTTTTTTTTTTTGTTTTTGTTTTTTTTAACTGTGTAAAGGAAACTCTTAGCGACCTCTGACCAGCATCTGGTTACCGCGGCGACGGCCTACTGCTGATCACACTGCATGCATGTGAGAAAGTCAGTGGAAATGTCCTTAAATAGACAAGTCACGCCTGGACACACACTCACACACACAGTCAACAAACAGAGTCGGTGGAGGGTGTCAGTTCGGAGGAAACTTCCAGAAAATGGCCTTTTCACTGAGTCCACACACACACACACACACACACACACACACACTCACACGTTATAACAGCAGGACTGCAGCCTCTATGGAAAAGTTGAAAAGGTGTCGTGTAGAGATCATTGTCCGCTGTGTGTGTTTATGCGAGCAGTTCCCAGGAAATATCTTTCTGTGTGACAGGAGATTATTTCCTGTGAGGCTGAAAAAATACCCACTTAATGCCCTTGTTTATACCGTGAAGAAGAACAAGCTGAAACAATACCATAGATGAAGAAGTGAGCAGACATACAGCCGACTTCTATTCTTTCTACCTTATGTCTTATTCCTGATACGGCCCCCTAGAGGCAGCAGTGTTCATTACACCTTTGCTGTACAGAAGTGTTGGACAGAACAAGCAACATACTGGTGATTAAGGCGTCCTCAGAGCCTTATTGTGCCAGCAGTGGAGCTAAAAATGTAAAGTTTGAGGGTGGCACTAAAGGAAAAGTCACTGAGTCATTAAAATCTAAAAGGTTCATCCTCTGGGGAGCATGAATGTATTCTGGGAATCACAGGAAATCTGGCCTGTAGCCAACCAAAGTGTTGTGACACCAGCACCTTTAAGCCTGCATTAAGTTATTTTTTGGGCACTTTGGGCAGCAGAACAAACTGTAAACACAAGGTGGATATATTATCACTTCATAAAGTTTGTTGCAGACCTGTTTTCTGCCTGCTGCTGGAAACGACACTGACGAGAGCGCTGAATCAAAAACCGTATAGCTGCAGACTGTAAGACCAAAACAATGAGCTGAAAGACATAAAGACACTCGAACGCCAGATTTGTTTTGCGATTGATACAGTCCATATAAATGAATGCAGTTTTAAGGTGCGTTTAATTTCCATCTTGATTTATTTGTGTAAATTGGACCGCCAGAAGGTTTCTGCAGTCTGTGTGTGTTCGCTACAAACAGCCAGAGCTGTAGATTTGAGACCTGGACTCGCGTCTGACTCACGTTGCAAAAGTGAGGACTTGAAAAATGCTTCACTGAATGTAGTTTTGCGTTTTGTAGCTCTGCCAAACTGTCATGAATAATTAATGGCATCACCAGGGTGTGCGCAACGTCTCCATTAGCTGAAAGCAGTTGCAGCTGCTAAATTCAGATGAAAGAAATGAATTAGTCTACACACAATAGTTTCCCCTCCTCTCCTCAACACAGACTTGGATGGAATGGCACAAACATATGTACAAACATTCATGGCTCTCCAGTGGATGAATCTCAATAATTTGTTGTGCTCTCACATATGGGTGTAGTGTTCGAATGTCCACATACTTCTGGCCATATGGTGTATGCGTGAGGTGCATACAAGCTTGAATTCCTCGCACCTGTCTGTGGCTCTCAGCTCCAAGCCAACTGGTTCCTCCTGAAGACTCGAATCTTTAAAGCTGCTGTCACTCACCTCGTTCAGTCAGTAGCAGGAATGCTTTCTGCCTTTTTGGGAAATAACCGCCGCTGCTTCTGTATATGTATGTTAAGCTTGGCTGCTGCTGATATCACAGATCCCGAGTATGCTCAGTAAAACAAACAGACGTCTTTCATCAGCTTTAAAGTCTGTTTGAACACCAATTCAAATTTAAACAAAGACTCCACTCACTCCTTTCACTCCTTTCAGCCTTCTGTGATCTGCTCACACTGCACTAACTGCTCCTCCAACATGCTTAGATTCACCTGGGGGCCTGTCGGTGTTACCTGTACTGCAGCTCTGTATAGATATCCACCACATTAGCATATTTCTTACTAGAGCTGCAGTCAGTAGAAAGACAATTAATCCCTTTTTTCAAGCATAAATGTCGAATTTGCTGGTTCCAGCTTCTTAAATGTGACAGTAAATGAAGAGTCTTTGGGTTTTTGGACTGTTGGTTAGACAAAAGAAGCAATTTGAAGATGTCACTTTGGGCTCTGAACATTTTATAGACTAAACGATTCATTGTGAAAATAACCAGCAGATTAATTGATAATGAAAATGATCATTAGTTGCCGCCCTCCTCACATGAAGAGTGGAGTCAGTCTGCAGCCGCCACCTTTCAACACATATCTGCTCCCAGTGTCAGTTTTGTTTTCTAAAATTAATTGGGTGGTTGTTTTTAAAAAAAGAACATTATATGTGTGTGTGTGTGGGCGAATGAGGGCTGAGTTTCCTGTGCTTTGAGACTGTACAATTACTCTGCTGCCTTTGACTCTGGAACTGTTGATGTTTCTGAGGACGTTTTAACTGACCCTTTGGTCCAAGTGAGGCCCACCTGCAGGCTCCTCACTGCAGCACCGAACATTAGCTTACATCTGCTAATGCACAGCAACATAAACAACACTGGACTGGTTTAATCTTGTTGTCTAAACTTGAAGCTTGAAGTTAGAGGGAAAACTCACCTCTGAAAAATGCCCTGGGTTTTGCCTCTTAGGCTATATACAGGCTGCCGTACCTTATTGGTGAAGTTTGTTGGGTGTGTATGTAGCCTGAAAGGAATACCTGAAGACACGGCTCCCATTTTTAAGGCTAAGAAAGAATTTAATCTATATTTTTATTTCCATTGAGGCTTAATATTGTTCTAAAAATGACACTTCTTTGTAGCGAAGATGCAAAAACATTATTTATCAGAAAGTAAACTAAAATAATTTTAGTGTTTACGTAGCATTCCTATTTTTTGCTCAAAAGCACAATAACCTACTTTGTGTGCTTGTTGTGATTGGCTTAAATCAACCTTGGAGCAGATAAAAATGCCACATTATATGTACATTTATGTACTTTAAAAGGGCCTTTACTGTACTAATACCCTCATGCCATCTTCTCCCGCAGCTCCATCAGTTTTGAAGACTCTGTGGAGCAAATAATCCCATTAGTGCCCGTTATAAGGACCACTTTTTAAACCCTGATGGAGTGGTTTAAACCTTTAAATCTTGGTTTTAAAGCTAAAGGATAAGGCTGGTGTTATTCTGCATTTTCCTTATTGCCAACAAATCCCTTGAAAAGACGAAAACCAACAATGTGTTAGTCCGTCACTCAATACTTGAATTCCTCACGCTGTCTGTGGCTGTCAGCTACAAGCCAACTGGTTCCTACTGAAGACTTAAAACTATTTAAAAAAACGCCTCACAAATATGTAGTTGGGGGGAAAAAAAACAAGGGTCAGTAATTTCCTAAAACACAGAATATCAGCAGCCTCGTCCTTTAAGGTCTAAGAAGTACAGACAGGAGTGTGACAGCAGCAGAGGGAGAAAAGAGGGAGACAGTTTAGACGAGTGTTGGAGGAAAACAAAATGATGGCCAGAGGCAGAGCTAGTCCTGACATGTGTGTGTGTTGCGGCTTTGTACAGACACACACCTTTCCCACCCTTCTCTCTTTCTCCCTCCTGAGGCTCTCATTCATTCACAAAGGTTTTTGTTTTTTTAATTCTCCACCATCCAATCCGCCGTCTGTCTCAGAAAAACAGCCCCTCAGACTCGTCTCTGGATCGAGTTTCGATTCCTCGCTGACTCATGACATCTCTTCCTCCCTCGCTGTTTTTCCATCGGGAGAGAACGTGCAGACTCATCGAGCGGAAATGTCATGTCATGTTAAAAAAAACAGATACTGGGTGGAAATGAATGAGTAAAAGTATTAATAATAGGTGTCGTTTGTCATTCTAAAGCACAAGACTTCATTCAACTTTTTATCAAATTAACCCTAGAAGTTACTCAATATCTTCTGCACTTTTTCAGATTTAATCAAATTTTTCTGCTTAAATTTATACGTTTGGTCAATTTTAACTTGTATTAAATTGGTGTATACGTGTGTGTGTGTGTGTGTGTGTGTGTGTGCAGGTTCTTGGCCGGGTGCTGCTGCTACAGCTTATTGACGACCTGGTGCGTGGTTACCGCAGCAACGAAATGTGGTCATTGCAGTTACTGAGCAGCACCCGCATCCATATCCTGCCGACGATGAACCCCGATGGCTTCGATGCATCGGGCACACACTGCCAGTACAGCCAGGGCAGGTACTCACACACACACACACACACACACACACACACACAGGCTCAACATGTTATGGTTCATTAAAGATCCACTAATCAATGTTTTTGTATGTTAAAACTGAATCAAATGACTAGTAATCAATGTTTTTGTATGTTAAAACTGAATCAAATGACTAGGTGTAAACTGAAAGTGCTGCTGGCAGCAACAAATCCACAGATAATTATCACAAACTTATTATATTTAGCCTCTTTTAGCTCCTAGTTTTGGTTTTACAGCACATTTACTCTTTTGGTTCTGTCTCAGTGTTTCCAGCAGGCAGCTGTTTTCATCAGTCAAGCTTTTGAAAACAGCTGCCTGCTGGAAACGACGCTGATGAGAGCCCTGAGACTGACCCAAAACAGTCAAGTTTCCGGCTGCATAATCAAAACAATCAGTTAAAATTAGCTATAAAGAAAGCTCCGCAGAGCTGAGGTGAACTGCAGAGCCTCTGTGGGTTTGTCCCTACCAGCAACCCCTTTCACATACAAGTTAGTCATGTGATCAACTGTTAATATATAAACATTGATTACAGCATGTTTAACGAGCTTTTTCAAGGTTAAAAACAGGAGAAAACAGAGCTGCATACAGGGTTAAAACGTGTTCAAACAGGGTTAAAATGTGTGTGTGTGTGTGTGTGTGTGTGTGTGTCAGACCAAATGTCAAGACAAGGCTTTAAAGACTTGAGACGACACACACACTCGTAGCAGACATGGTTGTTGTGTATAGACTAAACTGTGTGACACTCCAACGCCCAAAACACTCTGATACGCAGGGAACCAGACACACACACACACACACACACAGATTACTGTCACGGTAAAAGCCTCTAATTATAAGTGTTTTGACTTCTTCTAATGTCCTGTATATAGGAGGCTCTTGTGTGTGTCTGTGTTTGAATTCATCACATTGTGGGGACGTCAATCTGTTCACACACTCACATTATGGGGACTCACAAAAAGCTGGTCCCCACAAGGTTTTTAACCGTGACATTTTAGGGTTTAGATTTGGGTTAGGTTTTGTGTGAGTGTGGTGGTGGTCTGTTTGAGGTCACCATTTTCCGAACCGTATAAGGAAACATTCTGACAAATGGCTCAAACTATTAATAAAACTGACTAATGCATGATTTAAGAAGACATGCTTGATATCGACCAGGACATCTCAGATGAGCTTGCGGACCTCTAATCCTAAACACATGCTGTCGTGTTGTGGAACGAGCCCCTGGAGTTAGTCCGTCTCTGCCTCTCTGTCTGTTTCAGGTTCAACTATAACGGCGTTGATCTGAACAGGAACTTCCCTGACGCTTTCGCTGGTCTCCGAAGGCAACAGCAGCTTGATGAGGAGAAGCGGGAGGCAGAGGTTGGTCGTGTGAATCACAGCCTGATATCTCTTCTCCCTCTGAGCCACAGAGCTCCTTTGCTGTCCAAAAACGATTAAAAAACACATCAGTGAGCCTCACTGTTGTTCCTTCATCACCATGAACACACACACTGTAGTTTATTTGGACTCAATCACACACACACACACCGTCCTGCTGTCCCAAATACTCACCAGAGCACCAAATGTGGATTCATCCGCCGCTGAAAATAGTCCCCAACAAATGCAGTATTTCCTCCTCATCTGTGAGGTGTTTTTAAAGATTTACGTCTTCAGTAGGAACCAATGGGCTCGGAGGTGAGAGACACAGACAGGAAGTGAGACAGTATTGAGAGACGGACTAACATGTTGTTGGTTTTGGACTTTTCATGGGATTTAATAAATCTTGTGAAATAAATAAATAACATAGAGTATCGCCAGCCTTATCCTTTAAACAATATTTAAAATATGGTGTGTTTTAAGTCCCCTCTGTGATTGGCAGGTTGCTGTGTGATGTGTTTCAGGTCAGAGCTGTGATTGGCTGGTTGAGGACTGAGAGTTTTGTTCTCTCTGCCAACCTTCATGGAGGAGCTCTGGTGGCCAGTTATCCTTACGACAACAGCAACGGAGGTAAACACACACACACACACACACACACACAAAGAGAAACTGTAGTTTCATAGTAGTTTCTGCATTAAATTGAATTTGTCAAACAGCAGTATGACTCCTTGTGGAGCGAGGAGACGTGAAAGTTTCTCACAACAACAAGGAAGCTCTAAGTTAAACAACAATAAGACGATAACTCCATGAAAGTAAGACAAAACTAGGTGGTCCACAACAATCCAATGGCAATGTTGTGGTATATATTTGTTTAAGATTAGTTTTGGGGGATTTTTTTCCTTTAATGAAAGTGCGAAGCAGAGAGAGCGACAGGAAACAGGCTCCACAGTTCAGTTCAGTTGAACTTGCCCACACACAGCCTATCTTACAAATCAGTTTTACAGGATTTTAGGGATAATTTTGCTCAATAAAACCCAGAACAGCTCTTTTATTTAAGCCCATCTTCCCGATTTAAGTGGGTTTTGGGTCTTTTACAGCAAAGTTATCCAGATAATCCTGCCGTATGAGACTCTGAGCTGTAACAGTGTCTTTATATTTCCGAGCCCTAAGGGTCCTAACTCAGACGAACTCTGTTGTTTCCCGACACATTTCCTCCAGTGTGAAAACATAAACAGGAGTAACACCGTGTCTACACAGGAGGCGTTCAGGCACAGTATTGAGAGTAGGTCACCCGGGTTTTGGCAGCCCAACACACAATGACTATAGTTACACTCATAAAACGTGTATAAAATGTGCTCTACAAATAAAGTTGTCTCTCATTTAAACATCATTTTGACATCTCAGATTTGAGGATAAAAAAACAAAATACAAGTCATGTCTGTTGTCTCCAGGCAGCGAGATGGTGGGCAGGGCCAGCGTCTCACCTGACGAAGACGTGTTCGTTCACCTGGCCAAGGTGTACTCCTACAACCACGCCTCCATGCACCAGGGTGACCTATGCTTCGACAGCCCGCCATTCCTGGACGGCATCACCAACGGATACAAGTGGTACCCTCTGATAGGTCAGCATGTCGCCTTAAAGTGTCTCTCCCTTTCAGACAATTCAATAAAATAAAACGGATAAGTTAGTAACGATATGCTGCAATTTAAAGCCGATTCAATGTGATTCAACGGCCCCGACCTTCAAACCTTTATTTTCTACATAAAGGACACAGTCTTCACATCTATTGTTCAGTGTGAATTCCTAGAAAGACCTCATTAGAAACCTGCAGAGGATGAGACACTAAAGACAGAAACATCACTGCTCTGCCTCCTCTGGTTTCCTGCTGCAGAAACCTGATCACTGCAACCCGATCACCTCACTGACGGCAGCTTTACCTGAGGGAACTGTACACTGCAGCTGTACATATACACAGGGACGTTTCTGGCCATTTTAGTGCCCTCGACAGGACGTCCGAGTGGTGCCTCCGAGGGGGCAGATGTTCCCAAATCCAAATAATTGAATGACAAGATCTTGTGAGAACAGTGAAATGATTGGAAGGGACAATTCTACAGCGCCTTGACATAGTTATCGCCACATCCCTACTGTCCCCAAATCTATGCATATGCTGTAGTCACAGTGTGTGTGTGTGTGTGTGTGTGTGTGCGCAGGTGGGATGCAGGACTATAACTATGTGTGGGCTCAGTGTTTGGAGTTGACTCTGGAGGTTTCCTGCTGCAAGTTTCCTCCAGCCGAACAGCTTCCTGCTCTGTGGATGGAGAACAGGAAGGCTCTGCTGGCCTACATTCAGCAGGTCCACCTGGGTCAGTACCTGTCTGTCTGGCTGTCTCTTTACCTGTCTGCCTACCTCTCTCTGTTAACCTGTCTGCCTGTCTCTTTACCTCTCTGTGTAGCTGTCTGTCTGTTTCCTTACCCGTCTGTCTGTCTACCTGTCTGTCTCTTTACCTGTCTGTCTACCTCTCTCTGTTTACCTGTCTGTCCACCTGTCTGTCTACCTGTGTCTGTTTACCTGTCTGTCTGTCCACGTGTCTGTCGGTCGTCTGTTTACTCATTTTCCTGTCAGTTTCATTGTTTCTTTACCTGTCTCACTGTTTACCTGTCTGTGTATCTACCTGTCTGTGTCTTTTCCTCTCCGTCTCTTTGCCTGTCTGTGTTTATACATACAGTAGCGACTCTTTACCCATCCATGCGTTTACCTGTGCATTTACCTGTCTGTGCATTTACCTGTCTGCATGTTTACCTGTCTGTACATTTACCTGTCTGTGTGTTTACCTGTATGTGTCTCCTCTGGTATTAAACTGAAACTGAATCAATACTTAATAACCACCTGATACTGATGTTTGTGTTCAGGGGTCAAAGGTCGTGTGTTCGATGGTTCCGGAGTGCCGGTCCAGAACGCAGTGGTGGAGGTCAAAGGTCGCAGGAATATGTGTCCGTTCAGAACCGACCGACACGGAGAATACTACAGACTGCTGCTGCCTGGAAACTACAGTTTCACAGTAAAGACACACAGTGAAACAGCGACCTCTAGTGGTAGAAAAGCCACAGCGCAGTAAATACATTTGGTCAAAATGTAGTTTAAGCTTTTTGTTTTTAAAATGTTTTTAAAAATTATTAAGCAAAGGAAATTTATCATCTCTGTTAAAACAGTGTTTTAAACTGTCAAAACAAGTGGACAGCTAAATTCAGAGAGCTAGCTAAGTGACAGCTAGCTACAGGCTAGCCTTAGTAGCTAAAGCTGAAACAAAATGTACTAAACAGATTTTTCTAGCTATAATCTGTAAGAAAAAAATATCCATTTTGATGAACCAACATCTTAATAGTTCAGTTTGATATCACTTAACTAAATAAAGCACTAGCTAAATCCAATTGTGATGCTCCTGCTAACGCTAACTAGCTTATGAGAGTAGCGGTAACTGCCATCTCAGCTTTTGACTCAAGTGGAAATCACATGACTTGGTGTAGTTAAACCACCTTTGAAGTGTATTAAATTGTAGATTATTGATTATTGAAGCCACACAACGTGCTGTTGAGAAAGGCTCTGTTCCAAGGCTGGATTTTTAGTTAGCACTGTTAGTTTAGCGTTGTTACAAACGTCAGTGCGATTTTTAATTAGGTTTTCTTACCTCTGGATCAGAACCCGCAAATTCCCGGCTTCACTTGGGCTCTCCTAACTGTGAATATTAAAAGTAGACAGGCGGACAGACACTGTTATTTTCTTAATTTTAGTGCGTCTGTAGTTACTGCGCTCTGCATTTGTAGGGGAATATGTTAGTATTTGTAGTCTACACTCATGTGACGTTAACTTTCTTCTGGTCTCTGATCTCTGTGATTGACAGGTGACGTACCCGGGTCACGAGGTTTTGACGGAGACACTTAACGTCCCGAATGGGCCTGATCATTACTCCGCCATGAAACACGACTTCCTGTTACGACAGATCCCCACCATGACTGGCCACATCACGGCTTACCCCACCCAAGCTAACCTCACCCCTGCCTGTAACTACACATTACACCAGGAGGCAGACGGAGCCAGCACCAGGTCCACGTGGACAGGGCTAGGTGTGGGGCTTGGCCTGGTGGGGGCGCTACGATCCCTGATTGACTGAAGCAGCCTGGTGCTCAGTGTTGGCGGTCGCAGGTTTGAACCCTCAACCTGCAAGAAAACTAACAAAGAACAAAAACATGTGGTCCACCAGAGGTTTCTGAAGAGACGTTTTGAAGCCTGGAGTTGAGGTTTAACACTCACCGCCGGCTTTGTCACCACCGAAAAACTCTAATTTGAGTGCAAAGGGGTGAGCCAGGTCAGAGTGTAAAGCCCTGGTCACAGCAGAAAGTTTGTACGCATGTCCTCAAAAAATAGGTGGTGCTGGAAGCTACTCGCAGGGCTGATTGGCAGAAGACATTTTGACTTGAATAGAACGGATAATGTTATTACTAACACCTGTGTTTTCCTACTATGATAAGTCAAAATATCTGCTGTGTAAAAGGCCTACTGGTTACACGCTAACACGCTAGCAGCCGGGAACATTGATCGCGAGCGCTTGTCAGTCACAATGGCCAGGCTAGCTGGTTTGCTAACTAGCCAGCTTGTGTACCAGGATAAATTTAGCAATTTATCTGTGTGGCAATAAAAACACACAGTTTATTCATACTTGCAGGGTTAATTGGCGAACTGCTGTAGCTGCCGAGCTAACAGCTAATCAACAGGCACCTAGGAACGTGCTAACGATACTTAGTCACAACAGCCAAGCCAGCTTGGTTTGCTAACAAACTAGCAAGCTGCAGCTCGGCCTCTAACTGGACATGTTCACACAGTTTATTCAAGAAACTTATTTGCAGTTTCTTGAATAAACTGTCTAAAAAATTCCTCTTTTGTGGAGCAGATTATTTTCCAGAGGAAGATAGCTAATGAGCTAAAAAAGCTTCCTGTGTTTTGGACTCTCTGGCTCTGCTTTCCCTCAGAAATCAGCACTGTCATTATGTTTTGCTATTGGTCACTGGCGGAAATGCACTTGTCAGAGTTTACCAACTAAACACAAACCGTTTGCAGAGTTTGCCCCTGCAGACGAATCCGCAGTGAAAATAATGTATTTGACTGCAGAATTTCACCATTTTAAAGGCTGGTGTGACCGGGCCTTTCAGCTCTTAGAGCCTTATTACTACTATTACTATTACTATTACTAATGGAGTAATGATTTTCAAAAAATCTACTACTGAAGAGCTGAAAAAAATATTGCTTTTGTATTTCTAGAGACAACAAAAAGTTAGGATTTAAGGGAAAAGACAGAGAGAAACCTCATGAAAGTTGTAACAGTAATAGAAACACGAAGTGCAACTACTCACTGCCACTTTCCTGCACTATAAAAACAGAGATAAGTTATAGTTGTAGATAAGTCATAAGAATAAACAGGTTTTAAATCTGGATTGTATTTAAAGGGGTCACAGGAGGAAAGGGATTTTGTCTTCCCTGCTGAGGTGTTACAGCATGTGAAGGAGTGTAGGGAGTGATGAGGTTCATTAAGTGTGGCAGAGCTAGGCCATGTAATTTTATATGTGAGGAGGAGCACTTTAAAATTAGCACTTGCAGGGATTGACTGCTGTTTATAGAAAGGGTAGCGTTTAAGGGCTTTAACAGCAGTCGAGTGTTTTTACTACAGTATGAGCTGTGAACACATTAATCATCTATCTGAACTCACTGAGGTGTGTTTGATTTACGACTCCTGGGCATCAAACCTTGTCATCAGACATGTTCATACAGGTGTTTGTGGGGGCCCATCCCATTCATTCCCTACAGAACCGTTCAGTCCAGTGGTTCCCAACCTGAGGCTTGAGACCCCCCCATGAGGTGGCAAACTTTGGTCACATTTCTTTTTTCTTTCTTTTTTCTAATTTTGCTTGCTTTATTGTAAAATACTGGATAGTTTCACGTCTTCAGGCCTCTAAAAACTAGATCAAATGTTGCTGTTAGAGACTCAGACGGACGCTGGGACGCAGGTTGACTTGCAGCAACTTTATTTCTGCATTTTACAACAAAAACAAAGCAGCCAGTGTTCGTTTCTCTGCTGCTTAAACTATAAAAAGAAAGTTGTTTGTCTTCTACTACACCCGCTGGACTTCTTTTTATTGTTGGGAAACAATTGACTCCATGTCAACATTATACTTCCTGTTTACCTCCCCAAAGCATCATGGGAAATGTAGTTCCATAACTTTAGAGCATGATTATCCCTCACATAAGACGTATGTAATTAATTATAATACAATAATTTATCTTTACTAAGTCTCAGAATGACCCATCAACATGGTTCTTATATTCCTGGAACACTGACACTCTCCTCTATCCATTTATATGGATGGGGGGGGGCATATTTGTCTTAATTTTGTCTGAGGGGGGTCCCACAGACTCCTGACGTAGGCAATCTATGACAAGGGGTCACAAGTAGACGTTACTTTAAAGCCAAAGAGTTTGGAAACCACTGGTTTAAATGAAAAGCCAGGACAACCTGATGACTGGGAATCAAACCTGTGAGGTGAGACAGCTGAACCCTCAGCCACAGCTCATACAGTATCTGTACACACAGTATATATTTACATACATCAGACACACAGATGTGTATCGAGTTCAGAGCGGTTCCAGTAACAAAACAGCAGGTGTGACGCTTATTTTAACACGGGGTCAGAGGTCAGTGAATCATCAACCTGCAGCTCAGCCTGACTTCACTCTTCTTCAGGACAAAAACTCAGCGGCCTTCTAAACACTTTTTTCCCTCTTTATTTTAGCCAAATATCAGGTTTTTCTACTTTTTGTACTGTTTGATATTAAGTGTTGCTTCATGAAAAGATCCTGTGTGCCATGTTGTAACTGTAGTGACTGCAGGCTTCAGTCACACCTGAAACTTCAGACCTCATTTCTTTCTGTTTCATGTTTCATTACACTGTAAAACACTCTCTGAATCCTACTTTGGACCTGAAGTAAACTTGCTGCTCAGTAAACCTGGTTCTCGAAGGAAATCTCACATTAAAAGTACAAAAAACTGCAATGTGTTAATTGTGTTGATGATCTTGCTATCAGCTCCTAACTTAAAGTTTATCATTAATTCCTGCTTTGGCTGTTTGAAACAGTTGAAAAGTGTTTGGTCTGTGATGAAAAGTGAAGTATGATAACAATAACAATACTTAAGTCCAAATTTTAGCATTCTAAGACAACATTATGAGATATTAAGTGTTGGTACTAATACCACACTGTAAAAATATTCTGTTCCTCAAGTAAAAGTATGTAAGTTTAATCAGGAAAATATACATAAAGTACTAAAAGGAAAAGCAGCAAATATTCACATCTAAGAAGCTGGAGCCATTAAATGTTTATCGATTAACAAAACGTTTCAGCTGTACTTTTTTTTTCATGTGTTTTGTGTACAGAAATCTTGATTTGTTAAGTAACTTAAGCGGTCAGGTAAATGTTGGTGAAGTAAAAAGTACAGTATTTCCCTCTGGAGATGTAGTGGAGTAGAAGTACAAAGTGGCATGAAAGGAAAAGACTCAAGTAAAGTACAAGTACCACAAATGTGAACTGAAGTACAGTACTTGAGTAAATGTACTGGAGATATTTAGTCAAAATTGTAGAGTAAGTCAAACACTTGAGTCGAAATTAAGTATGAGACACTAATCGCTTCCTAACTAACACATATGAGAGCTTATCGATCTTCTTGTCTAACTGTCGGCAACAAGGCAAACACAGTATCTCCCTGTATGCTAAAGTATTCCGTTAAAGTTTTTATAAGTTATGTGTAGTCAGGACCTGCTACAGAACTGTTTTTCCTGCTCTGAACAGATGAATAATAATAATAAAACATACTAACACTGATTTACTCTTTAGT
>LKNJ01006761.1:0-15468 GCA_002120245.1 Maccullochella peelii
AACGTCTTGGTGCCAGATACCGCAGCACACCTTCAGAGGTCTAGTGGAGTCCATGCCTTGACAAGTCAGGGCTGTTTTGGCAGCAAAAGGGGGACCTACACAATATTAGGCAGGTGGTCATAATGTTATGGCTCTTGTTTGACTTCTTTTAACATCTGAAAGTGCCCTCTACTAACAAAGTCTGATTTCTGAAGAATAGCCGTGACTCGCGGTCATCAAGGCTGAAGTGGACCAAAAACACCTCGTGCAGAATACTAATTCTGATTCAGTGTGAAACTGCACTTAATGTAAAAAGTGTCAGGTGGCCTGTCGTAGCATCTTCCCAGATTCCATATCTCAGATTTATGCGGTAAACCACTGAGCAGAAAGCTCACTGACTGCATCTGGACTGAAAAGAGGAATTTAACCATCTATATTTTTGTGGCAGCTGGCAGTTGACTCTGCAGTGTATTCATAGAGCTGGGAGCAAATACAATAATAACCCCATGAACACATTCATCCTGACTACTGCACATGAGCTTTCTTAGTAAATTGAGAAAAGATGGTAATTGCATGAACGTCACTCTCTTCTGCCTTTGCAGGATGCAGGAGGTGGATGCAGCAAACAGACTACACCTGTTGCTGTACTGTTGCAAAAGTAAAGCCAGAAAATGTTTTTTTTGCCTGAGCAGATGTCGCTTGAAATTAAGGTGGAAGCCCGCATGTGATCTTTTAATTTTTATTTTACCGCACTGCTGTTGTCTCCTCGAAGGGGCTCTTAAACTTTAGATATGTTCCAATTCCTTACTGTATACTAATTCTAAGTAGGTTTTGAATTGAGCTTGAAGGTTCGTTCTTGAAAAATTCCCCAAACCCAAGGTCCACTTACTGTATTTCTGTCAGAGCTTTCAGTCATATGTTGTGGCCTTTGTTAGTGGATGGAGTTGTCACCAGGTATGTTTTTTTGCTGTGTTAATAATCATAGTTTGGTGAGTTAGCATGCTAACATTTGCTTATTAGCAATAAACACAAAGTACAGCTGAGGCTAATGGGAATATTATTAAGTTTGCAGGTGTTTGGTCATAAACCAAAGTATTGGACAAATACAAATTTTGACCTGATGATGGCGCTAGAGGAAAAGTGAAGGGATCAGCAAAACTATTACACTTCATCGCAGGACCTTGTGCACCAAATTTCATGGCAACTATCCATTAGTTGTCGAGACGTTTCACTCAAAACCACAAATGTCAACCTCATGGTGGCGCTAGAGGAAAAGTCAGGGGCTCACCAAAGTCGTGAGGATTCATCCTTTTGGGAACGTGGATCGATTGATTTTTGCTAGCATGGCTAAAAAGTCAGTTTGCATATTAAAAATAATTACATTTCTTAGTGTGATGGACACTATTGTCCCACAATACAATGCACAATAGATTGAGGACAGATTGTGGGAGTGAAACATCGACAGAAAGATCTAGGAACACAATAACGACAACAAAATAAGCATTTAATCTTTGGCAAACAAGTTTTATTGGCCGTGACATTCCAAGGTCACAGTTTGATAGACGTCCTTAACGTTATTTTTTAATTTTTTTAAAAAAAAGGTTAACCTGGACTGTGCAAAAAGGTCAAGGTACATTTATTAGTCATTCTTCAACACAGGGCTGCACAATGAAATTGAAGTTGTAGCTCCCTTCACGCTACACACACAGAACTCATACACAAATGTGGCCACAAGTAGTATTTCTGATAATTCCAGGTAAGGTGTATTGATGAAAATCTGTGAGTAATACTATTGAGTATTTTTTTTTTAAAAAGGGGGAAAAAAATCCCAACTGGGATGTCATACTGATTTGCATGAGATTATAGAGGTGTTTAAGAAAATGCATCCACCTCCTGTACTGTAGATCTGTCATGTGATTTCTGTTTGCTCACGTGCAGCCGTCACTCCAAAAACTCTGGTTCATTTAAGGCTTTTATTAATTAGCAGAGAAATGATTAAGCCCCTCTTTGATTTATTTTTTAATATATTTAGTTAATTTAAGATTATTAACAGATAATACTTCTTTAATTCAAGCTGCTTTCATCAGGTTATCACACCTCTGCAGCCACACGGGTCACACACACACACACACACACATGCACAACTCTGTAATTCTATACTTCTGAGGACACTCATTGACATAATGCCTAATTCTAACCTGAACCTTAAAGCCAAAATATCCTCACTTTCCAAAAATGTCCTCTCACTCCTAAGGTCTAAAACTCAAACTGGTTCTCACAAAGATAGCTGTATATACACACACACATACACACTACTTGGTCCCCTGACGTTTTGCTTGCCAATACAAAAGTCACCCATTGTGCAGTGTTGGGCTGTATCGGTGTGAGAAAGTCTGTTAATTATTAACCGCCAGCACGAAGAGAATAACATAACGGTTTCATGATGCCATTTCCGATGCCAGCCTCATCTGTCATGAATAATTTGTCATCAAACTTTGATTTAAGCGAAGTGATATCAAAAAGTCAATAGAGAGCTTCAGAGAAAAATGGACTCTCCGACACCCTGGACATTATGGCTTCATCAAACCGTTTCAGGATGTGCTTTGTTGAAACTGTGATCATTCTTTTTTTTCTCACTCTCATTTAACCACTCACGTTTTTTAACAGGGAAACAGTTAAGCAAGAGAGCCCAAAAAGAAACCCCTATGTTGGAAAACTCAATATGCAAGTATCCAGTGTTACTGAATCCCTCACAATCTATTTTCCAGCATTTTCTGTCCAGCTTGTAGTGCAGGTGGATGCCTAACGCTGTAGAGACATAGAGACATGAGTGATATAAGCTGCTGTTTCCTCTGTTCCTTGTTACTAATTAAGTGTCTATTTAGGTCTGACTCGACTGTCGTGACTGTCACAGATTCATTATCCTGTCAAGTTGTTTTTGATACGTGTGGTCATTTAATGTAAATGTCTCTTGAGCAGATGCTTCAACAGCCTAACAAACTAACTTTAAAGTCTTTGTGCAGATAAAAATGGCACATTAAGCAAATCTGCAGACCTTTGGAGGCAATCTGGGATGTTGTTGGCCATTTGCACTCGGATTGATTGAACCTCAACTGGCATGCTGATGCTCGGTTCAACCCAAGCACGTTCACCCAAAAGGTCTTTTTACTAGCTTGTGTGCAGGATATCCTATGAGTCTACCAAAAACTCGGCTTGTGGTTCTGAAATTGGCTGCCATCAGAGGATGTTCTCTCAGGAGAGAGAGGGCATCTTTTGTTGCCATTTACCAAAAGTTAGATTGCAATTCATGTTTTCTATATACTGTAGAGTGAGCAGCGCCCGCTGCTCTGCCACCTGTTGTAACCTTGTGTGAACCCTGCAACAGCGTGCCAGTTGCATTCATAATCACCATAGTGACACCGCCCCGAGTGTTGGGCCTGCCTGTCAAATCTAAGGGCGAGTAATTACACCGCTGATGTTCAGTCCTGGTGATTGGCAAGTACCACTCTGCCAGCATATAATATAATATAATACTAATATATATACTATAACTATATAATAGTTTGCCTCCTCATCCAGTGTGAATTCCTCTGTTCCCTGCTATGCTAATTAAATATGCCTCCACTGTAGGTGATGTTGTTGCAGAGAAACAGTGAGACGGTGACATGGAGAGAAGAGGAAACACTGCGAGACTAACTAACTGATTCATTTCATTTTGAAGGGAAGACCAGAGGAGCCTTCTTTTTGCCCAAAGGAGCCCGAAATGTGTTTTTAAATGAAACCGAAGACTCTAGAAATGTACTTGGTGAGTCACGGTAGGTTTGTAAGCGGTGGACATCCCTGACAGAAGGCGACTTTGCTGCCTTGTAGTCTGAAAAAGCCGTTACTGGATGCGTTATTGAAACATGGCTGAAGGCTCTTTTCATTCACGTCCTGTCTGCACATAATCAGTATGAACACAAAGGGAACGTGTAGTTCATTTGAGACTTCCTTTCATGATCATAATTTGTGTAACAGCAGTACAAGAACATATTGCTATTATTGAGTCATGTGTCCCTTGATGATACACCCCATGGATGTGAATGAATGGCCTGTTTCAATGAAAGTTTTACCTGCAGGCTTCTTCCAGCGAGAAGGAAAGCTGACATAGACATTTACCATTTTCTTTTTTTTCTCAATCTTCTTCATCTCTGTAGAGCAAAGTGAACAAAACTTCTGAAACATGTGTGATGTCCACCACTGCAAACAAACAGATTATTTCTGTATCTGCTTAACTTACCCGTCTCTGTCTTATCTTTCCTAACCCCCCCTCTTCTGCTTCTGCTGCTGCTACAAACTTGGCAAAGGTTACCTTAAGATGTTTCTCGTTCCTCCTGGAGCTAGACATGTGATCATCCAAGAACATGAGGCCTCCCCTCAATTTCTTGGTAAGTCTGACTTCCTGACACAAACACATTTATGAAATCAGAGGATGTTTAAAGATAGCTCATCACCATCCTCCTCGTGTTTCTCTGGAAGACATTATAGACCTTGCATAATTTATTCCTTGTCACCTCCCAGGCTGAGAAAATTAGTCTTCATATTGCTCATTCGTTATTCATCAGTCTATTAAAGAGAGGTTTCTAGCAACATTGAATAAGTCAGTCATCTTCATATTTAAGTGTGACTCTGCTGGATCAGAGTCCGAGGAGAAGGAACCGCGATCTATATGTACAGTAGAGAAAAACAACAGCTGTCTGTGCAAATGCCCAATATTGAGATATGTTTATGTTCAAGTGACAAAGACCACTAGAGGCTATAGGAGTTATGACTGGAAGAGGAAGTGTGACGTTATTATAGAGCCACAAAGTCCTCAGAAGGGAGTGGTCGGACTGGATAGACGTGTTAACAACGTTTGACTCTTGACGGACCGCTACGAAAGCTGAAAGCGTCAGAAGGCTAGTTTTTTGGTAGCCTTGCTACAGTTGCTTCTCAACTTTTGTAGTGTAAAAGAAGGTAAACAGTGAAGAAGCACATTATGCAACTGTCAAAAAATTAGTAAAACTTACAGCAAAGGGGGGAAAATGCAGTAAAGCTGATTAATTTGCAGAGTTTCTTCAACTTGGCAAACATTTTCAGATGTAAATTGGAGATTATGAGAGAAACAAACTGAAAACTAACCTCCCTCCAAAATACTACATTATATCAATGATGAATCTTCATGCAAACATAACGTTAATCAGATTTAAGGATCCCCTCAATATAAATTACTTTTTCAATTTCGGTATTACAGTTGTTTTGTTAAGAATGTCGGGCTGGAGGAGTATTGGCTAATAAAGAAGGCACAGCTCAATGCCATTGTAATAAATGTCTTATAATCACGTTTAAAATGTTTATTATAGCAGCAGAACATAGTTGGAGTTTGGCGTCTAGCCTCCGACCTCATCATTCTCCAATATCTCTATGTAAACATATCTGCGGGGAGTGATGAGCAAATATCTTGAACCCCCCAGCCGGAGCCTGCAGGTGGATGCTGGGGTGGTGGTGGGGCTGAAAGAACGAGCAGCAATGCTGATGCAGGGCAGCAGTGGCGTTGACAGACAGAGGGAGAGATGGGAAATGTTTGCAGTTTAAATAGACTGCCAAATTAGGAGGGTGTGTTTGGTTCATGATTGCAGAGAGTGAGGTATGTCACTTGTGTTCATAGCAGTGCAGCTGGAGTTGACTGACTGAACTAGCTCGCATGCGTCGGTCAATTTATTGTAACATTTTTAAAATGAAAATACATAAAACAACATTGTCACGCCGACAGCTAGTGTGGTCTAACATAACATTGTAATAGCTTGTTGAGCCAGCAGTGGCAAGCAGGCAGTAAACACGCTAGCAAATTAGCTCGCTAGCGGTCGTGCAAGCTGAGCTATCCCCGTTGGTCTCCCCCCGCTTGCTGTTTGCTTCCCGTTTCCTACCGACCATCAACATTGGTTTCTTTTAACTATGATAACAGTCGTTCCCCATGTTAAACCAAGTGGTTATTTATTTAAATCTTAATAAAGTAACTATTTTAACCTAAACCCAACCCTAGTTGAGTATTAACCATGCCAGTGTCAGATCATTTTTGGAGGGCAAACAACGTATTTTGGCGTTTAATTTGGAGGACTTGTTGGTACAGTATATACTGTTCATAGGTACAGGGCTGTTTCTGACCATATACAGAGTCTTGGTGGATTAGCACTAGTGCTGCTATGGGGCTGGTAAAATAATGTTAAAGCTGCCTTAATCGATTTTTTACCACTAGGGGGCAGAAGAACCCCAAAAGAAGCTGACAGACAAACAGTCCTGACATATTTTAAAGTTGTAATGGCTAACATGCTAGTAAAAACATTCATTTGGAGTTGTGTCGAATGTAACTCCATTATTAACTCTCCTTTTAGACTCTGTAGCTGCTTGATGCTCCACTACGTTCGCAAACTAGTCCCTAACTTTGTCTGTGTCCAAAGTTGGGTGTTAATTCTTTCTGAGTTTGTCATTTTATCCAATGTCAGTATAAGACATGCTGATTAGTAGAGCTTTAGATGAACAAACACAACTTATCAGACCCTCCAAGTTAATTTGTAACAAACCTATTAAGTGAGCACATCTGTGTACATCTAAAGAAAGTTGAGAAAAACACATCAGAAAAATAGATAAATGTTATTTATTCCCTGTAAACAAACACCTGTAGGATTCCTATAAAGACTTTGTCAGACAGATGATTGAAGGCATGAAAGAGGCGGCTAATCTTTTTGTTTCTTGTTCTGTGAGTGGCCCGAGGAAAGCATGATTAATTCAGCATCCAGCAGGTGAAACAGGTCAGCATCGATCTCCTCAGCCAGAGGCAGTGTGCTTTTCAAAGAGCTCTGTAAGATTAACATTTACGCTTAAGATATTTATCTCACACTCCCATCCTGGGCAATAGTTAGAAGAGAGTAGATTAAAGTCCTACATAACTAAAAGAAGAAAAATAAACTTGTGTGTGGAGTAAGACTCCAGTCTTTTGAAGTTAAAGGATGGTAAAGAAATAACATTTGAAAGCATTAAAGCAACAAGCATGAAGTGAATTAATAATATAATACAGTAAAGGAGTTGACTAACAATGTCTGTCTGAAGACTCCAATAACGTACATCTAAAAATGCGTAAAGCCCACATAACAGTCGTTCCCCATGTTAAACCAAGTGGTTATTTATTTATATTATAAGTTTATAATAATAAGTAATTATTTTAACCTAAACCACGGTCTTTCCCCTAACCCTAGTTGAGATTTTTTTGTGCTTAAACATAACCAAACCTTAACCATGCCATTAAAAACAATCTCTCAGGATGAGTCAGTCCTGAATTGGTGGTATTTGATTTTGCAATAAACCTTCTAAAACAAGATCTGAAGTCTCCAGATCTACAAAATTATGTACTCTTGGCTCTGTGTTGCTTCATCTAAACTCAAGTTTAAACTCATAGTTACTGTCGCTACGCCTGTCAAGCTTTCTGTTCTCGCACGGCACATAATGCAGTTTATAATGAGATTTACTATTTGAGAGTTTTAAATTTTTTCAAACAATGGGTCTTTGATTTCACACAGAAGTAACCAAAAGCAGCTTTCACATTTCTAGTCGACGACCTCCGATTTTGCCAATAAGGAAATAGAAAGGCAATTAAAAAAAGACACCTCCTCCAAACTCCTGAGATACCAAATATCGCCCCGTACACACAGCTTCAGCATGTGGAGAAATTCAAAGCTTGACAGGACTGCTGTGCCTTCTAGTTACAGTTGCTAAGCTGTCAATTGCTGTTCAGGGTTTAACAAACAGTCAGTTGTGTCTTTCTTAAGTGGAGCTTGTCACATATGTATTTGAAAGTCATGCTTTGGGAGAAGATATTTTTACCCTCTAGGAGTCAATTTTATTTTTATAGCCCAAAGTCGCACATCACAAATTTGCTTCAGGGGACTTTAACTGCTGTGAATTTGATTAGGGAAACTGAAAGTAATCCCTTATGTCAGTAAAAATAGAAAGAATCACTTTCTATTTTGTATGCATGGGAGAAATAATAGGGGAAGTATGTCTGCCCCAAGCCTTCGAGATTGTCTTTTTTTATTTCCTGCTCTGGGAATATTATCTGATATAAAGACCAGTGTGTTCCTCCACTCTCTCACTACCTTTGTTAATCCACTGCCAAGGTATAGTGACAATCACCTTCCATTATTCATAAATCAAATGTAGGTTCAGTGTGAAGCGTTTCAAAGCCTTTTGACAAGGTGCTGACCCCCGCTGAATATGAAAGTGATGCCATCAGAGGCTTTGAATAATTGGTCATTGCCCGTACTTTGCCTCCCCCTGATCTTGATTTTCTTGATAAACTTTGACTGGCAGGAAGACGTTTTCCACCTCAATCCCCAATCAGACTCAATCACAGACATTCAAGCAGGTAATTCTGGGGTGGACTGGCACGGACTGGAGAGACAATGATTTTTATTTTATAGATCATGAGGAGGTTGGTTCAAAAAGAAAGAAAAGGGAAAGAGATTTATTAATAATATGTTTAAGTCATTTTAGGGATGCATGAACTGATGCGTCTACAAACTGCATATGGGACTAAAACAGGAATGTTTGGCATTTTTGTCCTTTCATGTTTTCAATTTCATGCAAGAAATAATTGCCATAATAGTAATAACATCACCCTTAAATTGACTTTCTAGTGTTAATGAAGGATTTTAAATCCCTCCTAAATTACTTCTTTTAAAAATAAGCTTGGCCTTTCAGAAATAGGCTCATCAACTTCTTTGAACAGCTGAGTCATGGCAAGAAGTCGATGCACATTAACTTTAGCTCTTTCACAAAGCTGGACTGCAGTACCCCAATAATGTAGCGGGAGACATCCCATCAGTGGAGATTCATACGCCTCAGCTACAGCATGCCATTATTTGCACTGAGAGAGAAAATTGGTCTGGGAGGTAGACTTCAAAACAGCCTCTTATGGTGTTATTCTGTATTTTTCCTATTATTAAAAAACCAAAACCAACAATGTGTTCATCTCTCCCACCTCTGTCTGTGGCACTCAGTCTCAAGCCCATTGGTTCACAACGAAGACATAAATCTTTTAAAAAATGCACATAAATATATAGTTTTATTCTTAAAAAAGGCTCAGTAATTTCCTACAACAGCTGGGCACTGTAGTGTTTTAGCAAATGTTACTCAAACAAGAGTAAATACTGCATTTGTTGGGGACCAGCCTTATCCTTTAAATAATATTGGTTTGGTCAAAATAAACACCTTCTGATGTATCGCTGGGGGCATCTTATTTTAATCAAAATGTCCAAACCATTACCGCAGTTGTTGCGGGTGATAAGCCTTTATTAGATGATGTGTATCTTGTAGAAAGGGAGCCATTTTTTTTCCTCAAACATTTAGGATTGTGGCTCTTTAAGATGGAGCTTAAAGAGTCACAACCCCACATCACCAGCTGTACTATATATGTGCACAATTTGAACAATACAATGACGGATGAACAGTATTTTCTCTTTTTGTTATTTCAGTGATTTTCTATTAGAGAAAACCTTCAAACTGGAAAAAACGAAAAAAATGAGTCCGTAATCAGAAAAGATATGTACACACGCAGAAATTCTTAATCATGTCGTAACAACAAGTCCTCTAACTTAAATGACAAAATAAATTGTTTGTCAATGCCCTGTAGAATGATATCTATCTATCTATATCGGTGCCATCATTTGTCTGTGCCTTCCTGTAACACCACTGTTACCAATCACTGTTGGAAAAATAAATGCCTTTCATGATGCGACGAATGCTATGTTTCGGCACAAACACGACTTTAGAGAAAAGATCATGGTTTGGCTTTAAATAAGTACTTTGTTAAGCTAAGGGAAACATTGTAATTTGGGTTAAAATAACTACTAAGTTAAGGTTGTTTTTTTTTTTTTTTTACTATTGGCCAGCTGAAGAGAGACAGGAAAGGCGGGAGAGTGAGAGGGGATGATATGCAGCAAAGGGCCCGGGTCGGAATCGAACTCAAGGCCTTAATGGTGAGCAACTGGGGCGCCGAATATGACTCATGATATACAGCCTCTAGAAATGCATGATTCAACTTTTTCCCGTGGTCTAGTGTTAAGAAAAAGCAAAAAAAAACCAATCGTAATATCTAGTCGCAATACTTGTAGAATCGCGATACATCGGCACCCAAATATCGTGATAGTATCGAATCATGCGATAAGTATATAAGTATACCACCCCAGCCCTAATGGTTACAATAATAAACACTCTGTTAAGGTTCGGAGACGCTCGTGGTCATGCTTTTTTAAAAAAACAACTTTGACTGTCAGTTGGAAACACTCCGGCCTCCTCCTTACATGGACTTTGTCACTCTATAACAACATAACCTGACTTTCTTCCTTTGCTCCCGTCATAATTACCACAGCCGCTAGAGGGCTCTCTCACGTGAACGGAAACATGTTTTATCGTTTTGGGGCACTTGTTCTTCTTGGGAGGACAGTCTCTTTCGTAATGTCTCAATTAGCAAGATATTAGTGATTACCCAGCATTCCTGTAAAGGTCAGGTGTGGCGGCCTGTGGTGGAGCGTTCTCCTGCATTATGCAAGGCCCAGCGAGCGGTCAGTGTGAATGTTAGTGGCTACTGTGAAGGACTATTGGCTCTGTGCTTCAGGAGAGAGAGGCAGAAGGCTGCCTGTAAGAAAGAAGCAAGAGTGATAAAATATACACAATATAACGCCAATTAAATAGGTTTTTATAAAGTGTACATCTGGCTTTTCGATGACGCATGTTCCTTCGAGACAATTTGAACGTCTTGTGCTTGAGAGAAAAAAAACAAGCTGTTAGTTTTAGCCTCTGAATTATTCCTCTGCTGTAGTTTTGTTAACAGCATCCATCCTTCGTGTCACTGTCATTATCTGTGAAATGACATGTGCTGATGGATCACTGTGAAGACTTTCCCGACTTGCTTACATTTCAAGGTTTCCTGCTGTTAGCTCTGCATATCTGTCAATGTGTCAATATTTCATATACACTGTGGCAGCGCTGACCCAGTTAATAATCAGAATGTATTCATCATGACTTCAAAATTAGACATGCATTTGAATCTAAAAACTTAAGTTAAAACAGCAGGTTTTTGGGACTTTGCTTCATTTGATGGACTTAAAATCCTTTTTTCTTGTGCTCCAAGCTAACACAGATGTAGAAAAGAAAAAAGAAACAGTTAAGAGTCCTAATTATTTTTCATTTGCAAATGCATTTTATTTTGAAAACAAAAACAGTTACTGTACTTTTACAACTGCTGACATTCAGCACTAAAGTAACTTAGGATATTTTCTATAAACTGGTCTTTAGTTTACGACAGTTGATTAATATTATTGTTGAAGGGGGAACCAGTGGCAACAATTTTGATGAATATAATGAGGCACCCGATTGCTACAGTTCAAAGAAAACATAGTGTAAGAATAAAGAAGAGGTGTAAACCAGCAGGGACTACTTTCTCTGGTTTCTATAGGAAGTGAGAGTGGTGAGTGATGGGACACCCTGCACTACTAAAAGATAATTACAAACAATGTGAGCCTTATCTATCCTATCCTATCTATCTATCTATCTATCTATCCAAGTCTTCTGTGAGATCAATTGTAAAATTGAGCTGAGTAACAATATATGATACAGAAGTATAGAAAACAAAATGCATAATTGAAAAACAAAACTTTAAATAGAACAAGAACGTTGGGGTGTAGCGTCATGATACTCAAAATTTTATATTCCCATTAAACAAATGATGGACGTACAGGTGTAATGTACAAAATCCAATTCTCCCATATTTTCAAAAGCTTCTCCTGTTGCAGTCTAATAGAAAACTTTATTCTTTCCATCCTAAAAATATCATAATGTCAATCTAATCATCAATTGTAGGTATTTCTGGTTTTAGCCACTTTCTAGTAGCAGCATTTCTGCCAGCTGCGCTTAGAACACAGTAAAGGTATCTGATGATGATAATAATAAAAATAATCTTTATTTATAGAGCACTTTTCTAAAACCACGTTACAACGTGCTTGATGGTGTATCTGTGGTATTGTTTCTGATCATTTGAGGGATTTTACTAACTGGTTTGTAAAGGCTGATTAAGGGAAAACCCGCACAGTCATCACTCTGATGCATTTATTTCAACTTATAAAGTTGTGGCAAACTGCCTTCTTCAAGAAAAGATACAGAACAGTCACCTAATAATAATAATAATAATAATAAACAAGCACATTTGCAAATAAAAATATTTAAATTTTAATCCTAAAAGAAAATGCTGGTTCCTTGCTATCACTCAGCATAATGCAGGTGTGAGTGTAAGACTTGAGCACCAGAGGAAATGATCTGTAGCTGTGGTGCAGGCCATTTTAGCAACAAATTTTGCCCCACGGGGTACATGTAAATTAATCAGATGTATTTAAAGCAGCTGAGAAACATGCCCATTTTCATTTCAGCCTCTCACTTCTGACACGTTTGACAGCTTGTTTTGTATAAATTAGAGAATGAATCAGACATCATTATGTTCAGGCATAATTGTTCCAAACAAGACTGCCGGGGGTTAGAAAAACTCCATGGATCACCCTTTTGAGAGCACAGTTTGAGCTTTTCTTTTCTCCAATTCAGAACTTTTGTAATTGATAGAGAGTTAAAACCATTTCAACTTTGTCAGCGGCTCATAACAAATGACTGATTACAGCAATCAAGAACCAGGCAACGGGGCATTACATTCTCAATGGAAAAGGAGAGGAGGTCAAGTCCAGAAGCTTCATTGACTTGGGCGTGGAGTGGCACTACATTATCGAGGACGACGTGGAGACGCTGCACACCGACGGACCTCTGCATGACCCCGTGGTGGTTCTGGTAATAATACATCCTTCTCTATCAAAGCTTATATTTGAATTGATCGAAAATGTGGGCAATGAGGACTGTCAGAAACGAAGCTGGTCAGCCATCGAGTACAACCCCCATTGTTCTCATTTGTTTTCTATCACTATCTGTTAGACTTTAATTCATGAAACTCATTCATTAACAAATTAGTCATTCTAAACTTATTAAAACAGCCTTTTAAAGATGATTTTTAGTATAAAAACAGTAACAGCTGGTTAAAAGAAACAATAATTAATGATTTGAAGAATTGGAATGAAACATAAGCGAATGCCAAAAGATTAGGGATTTAAAAGAGGAGCCTGAATTTGCATGTTTGGGATCCCAAATCTTAAGGGGCCATGCAGGCTAGGAAAATGACAAGGCAAGATTTGGGCTCTACCAGAGACTCCTAGTTATACTGAATCTCAAAATCACAGATACAGTATACGTAGGAGTCTGAGCATGCAAAGTTTTCAAAATCAAATCTTTAAATCAAATCCAGAAGCGTGTTAGTAGTGAGGCAGCTGCTCTCTGAACTTGAGAGTTATTCCTCCTGCTGAGACCTGAGTGAGTTGCTGCATTAATCAAACCTGGTGGAGATCAAAGCATGGATGACCTTCTCCAGGTCTGCCACTGAAAGAAAATACTTGATCTCAGTCGTGTGTCTTAGTTGAATAGAACATGATTGTACCACTTTGCGTTACGAGCATCTAATCACAGGTCTGAAACTTAAACTACGCCAAGGTTGCAGGCTTCTATCCTCACATTCATCCATAGGCTGCCCAGACTAGACGTAAGATTAATAATAATAAATAATAATAATAAGTGCTGGAACTGGGAAGGATCCCTACAGAGACAGACCTTTTGTTAAAGAGTAAGATCCATTGCAGCCCGTTCACGGATGCCGGCGGAGGCGATCTACTGGACCAATTCCAGAACTTTATATAAGTATTAGTCATTTAAACTTAAAAAATAATAGATTCCATGTTTAAAAATATCTTGTCCGTGCTAAAAAGCTCCCACCAAAGCAGGATTCATGTGTGCATGAATTGATTACTTTGCCAGTTGATTGACAGCTTGGTCCTTCAAAGAATAGCAAAAGCAATAAGGGAAAGGCAAAAGCAAAAAGGGAAAAATAAAAACTAAAGAAAAGAATTATTTGTCTTTATATATCCAAATTTATTGTCTTATTCTTTCCTAGATTTATTCTTTTTTTTATGGCACTCCTATGACTCCATACAGACCATCCAATTTAGAAATCCCGGTCCAGAAAGAGCAAAATTCCTAATAAAGCCGTAACCAGCAGCAGCAGACAGAAAAAAGGAATTAGAATTCACTAGTGAAATTACCCAGTGGCTGTTATTATGCATTATCTGGTGTAGAATAAGAACTAATCTGTTTTTCTTCTGTCATTAAATCATTTTGATCTGATAAGTGGGAACTTCAAAGGTTTCATACGTTTTTTTCTTTTTTCTTTATGCTATAAAACTAATTAAATGATACAGTTGTAGCTGACAAGAAGAGCTTTAATAGGATTATTTTGTTTTTTGTCTTGTTTTTGTTTGGTGGTCCATCACTTCTGTTTCTCAGGACTTGCATACATGAGGCATTGTGTCATTTTTGTTTAATGTCTTAAATGCATTTCAGGGTTTGTTCACACACACACACACACACACACACACACACACACACACACACACACACACACACACACACACACATATAATCTCACCTTTGTTTTTTCCTCATTACCCATTATTGTTTTTTCCCCCGGGGACACCAGTTTCTTACATGTCACTCCAGTAGGATTTTCTAAATTGCCATTTATGTGCGAGTTGAATTCTCCATAATATGACAGGGTAATAATTATAGACACTCTGCATGCAACAACAGCAGATCTGACAGAAGTTAATTTACAGTTTTCCCAGCAACAGAAAAACAATCTTATGAGAGGAGGAGCAGGACAGTAGTTTCAGGAAAAAAAAAAGGCTTTTAAACATGAGTTTTGTGCTGGTTTGGTGAATCATTCAGATAATTATTCATACTCAGTTTGTCTGCAAGTGAAGGAAAGCAAACTGTAATGGTTCAAAGCAGATCTGTCTCAGAAGGTTCATTTTCCAGAGTGTTAAATTCGTGAGGCATGCATTAATAATTCTGTACTGAAGGCTTATTATTATGAAATGATCCAACACAACATTGGTATGTAGTGAGTCGCCTCAACTGTTGAATTTAATGTTCTATTACACTCAGCCAGTTTATCTCCTTTCAGTTCACTGATGAATTAATAATGGTCAGCCAGCCATTAAATTATGTCATGAAAATGGTCTGACCACGGCCTGTAAGCTGCAGCACAAGTTTCTTAACTCTAGTCTGATTCACACTGATTTCCCTGTAAATAACTGGGATAAGCTTTCAGGCACCGCTAGTGATTTTCTCCACATGCAGCTACATTCAGGAACATTTCCATCTTGCGCCTTTTCACACATGACATGGCGATGCCGGAATAGATGGGGCAAGGGACGGTCCAGCAGATGGCGGTAATGCAACACTTATGGATGCAAACCGCCATAAAACTCAACAGAA
>LKNJ01006762.1:0-15424 GCA_002120245.1 Maccullochella peelii
CACACACACACATATATACACACACATACATACACACACAAAGCTGATGGTTATTCCACGTGCTGCGTTCAGATGTCCTGGCAATAGTTGGGCCGGCAAAACCAGCCCAGGGGAGGGTTCTGGTGAGTTTTGAGACTCCAGATGCTGAGATCTAATTAAAAACTCAATGACCCCCTCCACCCAGATTTCCTCAGCTTTTGTGTCACTTTGGCCACATAATTCTCTGCAGGGGCTGCGAGAGTACAAGGGAATCTGATACTTTTAAAAGTAGCACACGAATAGCTTTTCAGTGCCATTAAATACTTCTCTCTTGATGAGCTCTACAGTGAACCTTACTAATGTAATCAGGCAGCAGTTCAAGCATACAGTATTTGTTAAAAGGTGCCCCATGGAGTTTTCTTGTAAACAAACAAAAGTTCACTGTTACTGTGTGTCTCCTTGAGGTCAAACTAACATGATCAATGCATTTCCCTCCTCATAAAACACAACTTAAAAGTTTGAAACCTGCATTGTTTACATCCATGGTTGCTAGCAAGAAGTAGGAATGCGCATGTTTGTCCTCATGCACTCATAGAGAAACTGCTCCATAATGCAACTAGAGGTCGAAAACTCCACAGGAAACCTTTGAGCAAAAGGTTTATGTGGACAACCTTCCGGCAATGTAAACCTGGTGGTTGTTCTGTACACAGTATGAGTATCTGACCAACTGGCAGAAAATGTGTTTTCATGACATGATTTGTCTGAGTCACATACCTGCTCTCTGGTTTGAGATTCTCCACGGCTGTGTGTGTCTGGTTGGTCGTCAGTATGGAGACCTCCCGTCCATTTGGTCCTTTAGCGGTGGATACAACTTCATACTCTAACAAAGGAGCCGGAATATCAGTGTGCTTTTAATAACAAGCATTTTCCATTTAAATTGTGAACAGCTACATTTTACACAATAACCTCATTACTTTGTTACTAGTTGAATCTGACAGTTCAATCTGACCGTAATTTTGAACAGGGTGAGATATGAGAGAGATGTCAGAGCTTGTTCATTTTGGATTAAATTTAGGCTCTTTTCCAGAAGGTAAAAGGTCAGATGCTACATCGAAGGGGTCTTCTTGATTACTTAAAGGGACAGATTAAAAAAAAAAGACAAAGTAAATTATTTGGGGGGGGGGGGGGGTAAATAAAAGGGATTTTTCAAACCTGGGGACCCAAACACTGCCCATACAAGTTTATTATTATTATTATTAATCTACAAAGAATTAAGAAATTATTATTAACCATCAGTTAAAACCTTGTTACAACCCTTAGGCGCAGTTAGTTAATTACAACCCTTTATCAAGTATGGCTTAAAAGAAAGTGGTTCCAATTTTCATCTGCACAATTTGTTGTCATGAATGGAGACCCAGCATGACTGAATGGAGATGGAGTCCTTGTTCATAGAAGTGCTCATTTTCCAAAACAAAACTAGACCTGCAAACAAGTATAATGGGGTCCAAGCGACCCATCGCTGAATAGGACTTTGAATCCCAGTTCTGTCATTCTTAAAAAATGTCAGCCTTTCGTTTGTATTCACTGTACCTCGGGTTTCATTGTCAGATTTCTGCCAGTCAAGAATGATGAAAGACGGGCAGCCCTCCACAGTAAACACAGTGACGTTGGAGGGAGGTATGCGGGGAGGACCAGTCACATTCAGATCACTGCCCTCCTCATCAGGGAAGTAAGTGAGGGAGGAGGTGATAGAGCACGGCTCATCTGGCTTCTTATCGGTCTTGTAGACCACATGGGGAGCTGTCGACAGGTACAATAAAAACGGCAATTTTTCCATTTATGCACGCTGCCCTTTTCACTCTGATGATTTAAATGACAAAGCATTTAAACCTAGAGTGGAGATGTAAAACGGCCCTGATGAAGTCTTACCTACAAAGCGCTTCTTGCCCATGATGTCTACCTCTGACGCAGGCAAGGGCCTGAATATGGAGAAGTTGTCATTTATGTCAAAACGACTGCCTGAAAAGGAAACAGGAAAGAGGAGTTGGGGTTAGTTTGATGTGCCAGCAGTCCCTGGCAGCTCTCTCTGTCCTCATTTTGACAGCTCTGGCCCAGGTCAATGACCAGCCAGCCCAGCACCTGCTCTGGCCTGCAGCTCGGGCTCTTTATCTGCCTTAATATCCAAAATGTTCTCCTTTCTTTCTTACTACTACTACTACACACACCTGCAAGCTACATCACCAATATCTCCTGATTATTATCACATGCATGCACTGACTCAGAGTCAAAAGGCTTTTTCAATCATATTTTTCTCAGGTTCAAACCTGCAGGTTTAAAAGCAGTTATGACAATGAGCCAAAACTTTCCTCCTAAGATGCATTAAAAGTTGTGTTACTCATACTGTTTACTGCTGGGGCGGAGGTGGTAGTCTGCTGTCGGCGCTCTTGCTTGGGCTTGGCTGTGACCAGAGAGAATGGCTTCAAGATGGACTCCTTGTCTCCTTGTTTCAGGTCCATGGGTTTATCTGAGGACAGAGAGCAGAGAGATCAGTTCTTCACCCTCATCATCTGACTCACAGTCACACACAGTTGTGATCCATCTGCTCTGGCCATCCTCACTGAGCAACTCCGTGGCCTTTTCCTGGCTGCTGAAAGATCAGAGATTGCTTGTTGAGTAATATCTCTTGTGCTCTTTAAAGGGGAAAAAGGTCTGCCAGAATACATCTGCTGAGACCAAGGATGCCCAGATGCTCAGAACCATGCATTTACTCTCACACACACAGGCTTTGTGCACATAAGTATACTTATGGACGAGGGAGAGAGATAGAAAAAAGTGACAGAACAGAAAAAAACCTTAGCAACAAGACCACTGAGATGAGCTATAATGTTTTGTTCATTAGTAAATGCTGTTAATTTCATTGCAAGCTACTTGGGAGTTGTAAGCATTTTTTAAGATGAAGAAGATCGATTAAGACAGAGGTTCTCAAACTATAATGGAGGGCATAAAGGCATTGCAGCTGAGACTTACTTGACCTTGTGGAAATATGTCTAGTGGAACTAAAGTTGAATAATTCGGATTCATGTGGGACTAATAAATAAACAAGAGTGCTTTCACGCTAGCAAGGTCGTAAAAATTGAATTTAGTTTTAAGCTTCACTCAGACAACAAAACAACATGTAAAATATAAGATGAACAGAGTTTAACAGGGAAGAAAAGGACAAGTGATGACAACAAGTGATGCTCATTGAGGAATCATGTCAAAAGAAGTCAAGAAAATACAAAAAAACCTCCAAATTATTTTGTTTCAGGTTCACTGTCAGTGTAGCAAACATGCCGTGTGACCTTTTGTGTCTTCAAACTCTGGCAGTTTTTGGTTTAACATTTTGGTAAATATGCTTATTTTCTTTCTTTGCGAGAGTTAGATTAGACTGATCAGTCTTATCTTATTCTAAGCAAGAAGGAGAATAAAGTAACAATTTGGCTTGTTTTGTTATCTCCAATATGATAAATGAAATATTTTCTGCATCTAAAAGGAGGGGATGAAGAAAAAGTTAGAGAACCACTGGCTTAAGAAGCAGTCTAAAGTAAGTCAAGCCTTCTCCTAGGCTTTCTGTTGTGTGTATAATTACAGTATACAGGACAAGGTGCAGCAGTGCTCAGTGGTCAGTGCAGCCATCACTGTTGCCCTCACCATGATCACGAGGCTCCCCCACCAGGTTGGGTCTCTTGTTGACAGGAATAGGGGGATGCAGAACTGCAGGGAATTGTGGGAAACAAAAGTCCATTTCAGATTAAGAATCACATTGAAACAGAACAGGTGGTCTGCACTGTAGAAGAGATACAACTGAAAACAAGTGTTGTTGGTTATTTTAATAGTGCAATAATGATGAAAGAATGTCAAGTTTATAGATCAAAAAGAGGAAGACATTTAGCAGGGCAGAAGACCGCAGTGATACTGTGTACTGAAAAATATGTGTATAAAAAACAGACATAATACAAGCAACAATAAAGCACATAAAAGCAAAGCAGATTGCATATGAAATGCTGAAAAGTCACTTTGTGAAGTGCTGCCACAGAGCACTGCCATGGTCTATGACCAAGTGTCAGTGTTTATGTTGAAACTCTAAATCTTTAACCACTCACCCCAAAATACCCAGAAGAATAACTGAGGAATTTAAAAATCGTGAATCCTAAACAGGAAAGTAAGGTAGCAGGTTCGATAATTTTGTTGAATGATTTTGACTCCCTTCTGTGAAAAATAATTTTGGATCAGATGCGGTTTGACCACAAAATTCCTGCACCACAGAAAAAACAATAAAATAAAGATCCAGCCAAGCCATGCGATGAAGACCAGGTCAGTTTCACTCTAAACTGCTTTAATGAACACAAGGAATGACCTGTCTTTAGTGAACTGGATATGTAATCACAAATAAGAGCAAGACTTTGTAATGACAACACCTTAGCTACAAACTGTCAAACTCGGATTTCTGAACATAAGGATTCTGCCATGATTTAATGTTGTTAAACAAGCATACTATTCCTAAATGTTTGTTGTGATATCTTAGAGTAGGTAGAGAAGCTTTGGGAGGCTTGACACATGAAATTTCCTTTACACGATTCATATCCGAGTTGCTTAGAGACAATCCATTTTAATTGTTGCGATTAATTTCCAGAGCATCCACTCCCTTCGCTATTTGTAATTTTCTTATCTCAGTAATTAATTAATGGTCATTCTGTCAACAAGATTCTGTAATTGTCCAATTGTTGAGGCCAAAACACCTCAAAAACATTTCTCTTGGATTCGTTTCCTCCCTGGAGCTGATCTACCCCTTGTCAGCATAAATCAGTGATCTCTGGCATCTACACCCAAGAAGAAGAAAAAAGAAAAAAGAAAAAAAAAAAAAAAAAGAGTTGAGGCTATCAAGACAAACTGAAACAACATCTGCCAACAAGTCTCACTGATTAACACTGAGAATACATTCTAGGAGTACTTCTGACTCACACATGATATAACTGACAGCTAATAGCAAACATATGCTCATACATAAAGTCACACAATATGGTGATGCTGTAATTCAAATGCCAGTCTCAAGATATACAAATACAAAAGACAGGTATGTGAAGTGAAGAAGTGACAGCTCAAAAGAGTGATGTCATGGTTAACTGAGAAGGGAATGAGAACAGGGCCATGGTGATGTAATGTGATAAGATGTGATTGTCAACAATTTACATGTCAACAAATGTATACAATATGATCTGGTCGGCATTTTACAGTTTCTACAGCGGGTGTGTGTGGTTTGCGGTCGCACAATAAACCCCTCAAACAGCAGGCAGTCTCTCTGATGTGCCAAAGGCCACAAGACATGGATCTGTGATGGAAAACAGCAGCAGTGGTGTGAGCACTGGTTTCTGTCACATAACTTCCTCTCAGGGTGAGAATGTGAAAATACATGCAATCAAAACACAGAGACTTACGTTTGGTCTAGAAAAATATTCGCACTGAAATACATACCAGTGTCTCACATCACTGGGGTTGTTGCTTTTTGCAACACACACTCAGATTTCGTGGGATTCATGGTTGGACATTGTCCATCACACACCTGCAGTCCACTATAAGCAGAGCTTTGAAACTACTTGAAGTTGAAATGCCAATGTGAAACTAAGCTCTATAAAACTGTCGAGGACATGCTCTAATTCATGCGAAAAGAAAACTCTGCACCAGCTTTTGTGTACAATACAAAGTTGCAAAGTACTGTTTGGTATAAGAAATAATAATAATATTTTGTTGCACTTTATTCACTTCATGGGGGCAGGAAGGTGAACTACATGTAGGTTACATGTTATAAGAAAGGGATAAGCATTATTAGGAGCTTTGTGCTTGGATGTGTGTGCAGAGTGGCAGACAAAATGACTATTCTTTTCTGTAGAGTTGCTTCCAGAGAGCCTTGTGACTCCTTGAAGACCTCTGAAACCATCAAAGTTTCCAGAAATAACACACACCAGCTGTGACATGGGACTGAAGCACAACATCTCTTCACAACTCCAAACAACAAGGAGTGAGTGGAGCATCACCATTAATACATGTGGTCCAGACGTGGTTTGCATTACTACTTGAGATGGATTCAATTACTCTAATTAACTGAGCCTGCCTGGCAGAATGGAAACAATGTGATTGTCCAAAAAAAAGGGCAAACCACATTCACCTTTCACAACAAGCAGGCTAAAGCTATTCTCAAACTGATTCAAACCAGTTCCTGATTACAGGTCCATGTGTGCAGTAGACTAAAAAATGTGGAGAGGACAGGTATATTCCAAAATTAGAATTATATATGGCTTCAGTCTCAGTCCAGTATAAGCTCCCGGGACTATATGTATTGGACAACACAGACCACAACCAGACACAAAACGTCACACTGACAGACAAGTTGAAAAATCACAAAACATTAGAGGATTGTGACAAAAGCACAGATCAGTGTGACTTTGTGGGGGACATTACAATGCCTCTTTGGTTAGTGAGTGAGGAACGCTGAAAGGTGATTATCTTGGTTTGTCTTTACCAGGTTTCTCTTTGGACCACACCACAGGTTTAGGAAGAGCATTGCCCCTATGATGCGCCCCATCGGCTGTTGGAGGGAGAAAAAGGTCCGTTATAAAATGTTTTGTGTCACTGGGACAAACACACTAACACCTAATAAGAAGAAAGTCAGAAAGAAAAAAATGCCTTTTGTCTATCTTTCTTACTATTTTCTTACTGTCCAGTGTCAGCGACAATAAAGCTGGAGACTTGTTTGTGTTTTCAACCTGGTTTTACAGATGTTCTGGATACACAAATGGAATTGCCATGACTTTAAAACATAAATTCTATCATTTGACATTCCTCACTCTCTATTCTTCTGTAACTCCTTGGGGAGTGTGTTTGAGAGGAAGAGATACAGAGAGAGAAAGAATAAGAGAGACTGGCTGTGGCGGCTGAACTGTCTGCACAGTGCTTGGCTTGGAATGGTTGGTGTAAAATGTGGTGTGTCCTGGCCAGTTCTGTGGCCAGACTTCCCACCCGGCCAGCAAGAGGGACCGTAAATCATGTTAACGATCCTGACCCCAGAGACACCACTGCTGCCCGTGGGTAAAGCTGTGAAATACACACCGAGCACATGTGGCAGAGCGTGAAGAACATATGGACTGTAAGAGGAGGTGAAGCTGAAGATCAAGCGAGAGAAGGAGAAAGGCACAAGCATCCAAATGTCTATTATATGCATTCAAACAGATCATGTGCTAAATCAAGAACCATGAGTTTGTTTGTCTTCTTCTGTAGATGCACAGCTGCAGAAGAGAGCATGAGAGAGTGCTGACAGGAGAGGATAACCTGAGGTTGCTACTTGGGAAGAGAGACTGAGAGGAAGGGAAGTGAGTACTCCATTACCCCCAGGTGTGCTGGAGCTGTGAGAGGAGGTGAATGTCTTGGATGGAGGAAATGCTCCGACACTATTGCGAGTGGCATGAGGAAGAACCCGGGTGCGAGACAGCGTGGTGTTTCTTCCTGCTGGAGGAACTGATGAGCTAATGGGAGAACGAGGAACTTCAGCAATGGATGGTCTGAGGACACTAGTACCTACATGAGCAGAAAGGCAATTGGGGAGGTTAGGGATGATCCACTTCCGAGCTTGATAGCTTTACCTAGATGGAATAAATGACAGAACACATAAGTGAAAAAGAATGTAGAAGAGTGGACGATGAATGAAATGACAGAGAGGCATAAATGAGATCGAAAGTTAGCCAGACTGCTCTGGTTGTGAGTGGGCAGGGGTGAGGTGAGTGTGCTGGGCTGAAAATGGAGGCACACAGGGATAATGGTGGGGTGGGGTGTGTAGGGTGGTAGGATGGAGATGGAGATGGGGAAGCAGTGACATCATCCAATGGTTTGAAGTACAACTGAAAGCACTGGGTTCCACGTGACTTGACGAAAGCAGAGATGGTAATGGGACAAGGTTTCATGGTGTTTACCCTGATTGTAACTACCAGCCTTCTCTGTAGCCAGGGCAGGTCTTGGTAGAGGCTTGCCCTCTTCTGGTGGACTAGGAGCTGTATGAAAGAAAACTCACTATTTATTTAAGATAATATGTATATGAATATATCTTTGATTTTTAAAGGGGGCATATCCTACCCTTATTTGTTACAACACAAGATGATTGTTGGTTTTAAATCACTGCAGCTAGTAAGGGTATTTTTGTTGTGATCATGATATCCCTGAAGAGTAGTCAAGACAATCCTGAACTCTTACTGGAGGACCAATTTAGATGGCGCATGTGTATATGAATAGGAAAATAAATAGGAATTTATTAGGAATTGGAATTTATCAACCAGATTCTGACTATAACACTATCTCTCTGGTTTTGACAAGTTTTCCTTAAAAACTCAATACAAATACAAGCAAAATTTCAACCAATATGCCCCTTTTAAAATGTAATTTTAGATAAGGTCTTAATTGATGATGGCAAAAAGTAGGGTCTTTACCCGTAGGGACTGCCTGCCTTGGGGAGACCTTGGTGGGATCAGTGTAGGTCCTGGTCTGAGACTGAAACTGAAGCCCAGGTTCAGGTTGTGGTTGGGGCCTAGACGGACGGTGTGGCTTGGGTAGAGGTTCAAGTTGGGACTGAGTCTGGGCCTTTGGTGGAGGTTGTGGTTGGGGAATGGGTTGTGAGAGAGGTAGAGATTGGGACTGAGTCTTTGTTGGAGGTGGTGATTGGGGCCATGGCTGAATCTTTGGGTGAGGTTGTTGTTGGTGCCTTGTTAGGGGGTTTGGTTTAGATTGTGGCTGAGGCTTTTGCTGATTTTTTTGAGGTTGTGATTGAGGCTTTGGCTGCGGTTTTGGTCGAGGTGGTGGTTGGGGCCTTGTTTTGGGCTTGGGTTGGAAATAATTGGTCTTCGGTTTAGGTGTTGGTTGGGCCTTAGACTGCTGCTTGGCAGTTACTTGAGGCTCTGGGTTGGTTTTTAGTTGAGGTTGTGGCTGAGGCTGTGGGTTGGTCTTTGGTTGAGGTGGTGTTTGGGTTTGTGGAGATTGTGGTTGAGGTTGGGGCTGGATGTGAATCCTTGGTAGTGCTTGTTGGGTCTTAGATAAGTGATGGAGTCTTGGTTGAGGTGTTTGAGGATGTGCCAAAGGTGAGGCCTGGGGAGTTAGTGGAACTTGAGGCTGGGTCTGGGTCTTTAGATGCGATTGTGTTTCGGGATGGGTCTGGTGTTTGGGCTGGAGTGTTGATTGAGGTTGTGGTTCAGCCTGGAGCTGGGTTGTGGTTTGAGGCTGTGATTGTGTTGTGCTGTGATGTGGCTTTGGCCGCGATTGTAATTGAGGTTGGGTCTGGATTTTGGGCTGAGGAGTTGGTTGAGGTTGCGATTCAGATTGGGTTTTGGGTATGGGTTGAGGTGTAGGTTGGGGTTGTGATTGAGGTTGGGTCTGGAGTATGGGCTGGGATGTTGGTTGGGGTTGAGGTTGGGTCTGGGGTGTGAGCTGGGATGTTGGTTGGGGTTGAGGTTGGGTCTGGGGTATGAGTTGGGATGTTGGTTGGGGCTGGGGTTGGGGTTGAGGTTGTGTATGGGTCTGGAGTATGGGATGGGATGTTGGTTGGGGTTGTGGTTGTGTGTGGGTCTGGGGGATGGGATGGGATGTTGATTGGGATTGTGGTTGAGTTTGGAAAAGGGGTTTTGGTTGAGGTTGTGCATGAGGTTGGGACTGGGGCTTTCGTTGTGGTTGACTGTGAGGATGCCCTCCATGTTTCTCCACATTTGTCTGGGGGACTGGCACAGATGCCATGGTGGCTGTAATATGTAGTGGAGGATGGAGCTTTGGAGCTAACGGGACCTCCAGGAAAGGCAAGACAGATCTGGAGAGGTCTCCTCCTCCTGGGTTGTGTGAGAAAGAGAAAATATGGCCATGAAGCCACAATACTGTGCTGTAAAATATAACTTCAGGTATAATATTCTGTAGGTTCTTTTACCAAATAAAATAAAACATAATGTTATTTTATTGTCTAGAAAAATATGAAAGCAAGACATAAAAGCAGTAAGGGAACAGCTGAAATTTAGATCAACAGAAGTGCCAACAGCTACTGGCCTGAGAACTCACAGAGCTAATCTTGGACTAAGGCACAGTTACACAATAAAATCTGGCACTAGTCTGATAGAGGGGGTCCAATTTCAAAGGCAGATAGACCATATGGAGGTATTTGCAATGTAACAGCCGTGTTACTACAGACAGACTCAGCTACGAGGACCTTGATGCCTGTGAGTGACGGCCATCCAAATCCAATGGCTGTGCCTCTAACAGGCTATGACACATGAGGGTTTAATAGTTGCTGACTGATCGCTTGCTGTGGCATTTTGATGGACCATTCTAAATTGATTGTTCAGTCTGATCAAATGTTCACCTCAGTGACAGAGAATGAGAGAGAAAGAGAGAGGAAGTCAGAAAATAAGAAAGAGAGTGGGGAAAAAAAACATCAGGAAAGTAAAACAAGTAATTGATAACATCACATTCCAGGCCTTTAGTACCCCTACTACTTTATGACCATGTAATGTTTAAAATACCTGTTTTCTAACCAAAAACAGCATTACACCATTGGCCAAATTATTATTTCCTGGAATTGCCTTCTGTATATTAAAAAGAAATGGAAACTATAGCTGTGTGTCAATGCAGGGGCTGGATCCTCCGAATCAATGCAGCCCATGACAGCCCCATGATATTTTCTGACATAATGAGTTGACAAGGATCACCTGAATGCTACATTGAACAACTGACTGGTGCAAAATGGATTGTGGAATAATGAGGATGGCAAATAATACAACCATTGAAATTAAACAGGCCTATTTGATCGTATTCAGATGTATCCAGGCCCTGAATTGGGACATAGCATTTGCATGGTAAAACTCTTGCTTTTTGCTTAATAATAATTAAGGTTACTTGCAAATATAACATAAGATAAATGTTGGACAAGGGTACACAGTAAGACAGGGTAGCACAAGTACAAGAGAAGAAGATAAAAATTCTGCTCGAGTTCCTGCTGGAGAGAGAGGAACGTCTGGTGCATGCAGTTTTGTCATGCAGACTTCACAGCAACACCTGGATTGAAAGCAAAAGCCTCACGTTTTAATCAGCAAAAATGGTGATGAATAATCATACTGTAAATACTGAAAGAAAGAACTGAGTAGTGAAACTGCACAACATATTATCTTATACAGTGTCATGGACTAATGCAAGATTGAGTTGGTAATGATGGATTTACCAGTGGTGGAAGAAGATCCTTTACTTACGTAAAAATATCAATACCACACGGTGAAAATACTCCACTACAAATAAAAAAAATCTACAGCAATGCATCAAATTCTATAAGATCATCATATGTTTGTAGCATCACCGTGCTGTGAGAACCACGTATCTCTAAAATTTCAACTTTTCATGATCTCAGTTTTCAGTTTTGTGACGATGCATTTTCCAGCTAATCATTTTCTCAACACATACAGGAACACTTAATCTTTCAGTTCATCAGAAAAGTTCACATTTAAAATCACCAAATTTGGGGATACATGGTTTTCACTGGACAGGAAGGGTATGAAAAATTGTAATCTGAAAAGTAACTAGTAACTAAAGCTGTCAGACAAATGTAGTGTAGTGAAGTAAAAAGTACAATATTGCCCTCTGAGATGTAGTGGAGTAGAAGTTCTCAGTGCTGGCCAAGGGTCACTTTAGACTGGGAACGGTCCTCTATAGTACTTTTGGCTGGTGGGATTGTCTAACTGATTTTCGATTTGAGTGTGTAGAGTTTACCTGTGATAAAATTGTGTAGATTATATCTTGCAAATCAGTCACTGACACACAACAGAACCTTAAAACCACCATTAAGAATCCCTGTAAGCTTTGTTGTTTTGCTAAAATGCCATGCAGCCGAGGCCACCTACCTTACCCTCATTACAAGCCAAACATCTGACACCATCCGTTTCCACAGGGAGGATCTAGTTACTGTACTCGCTGAGAGCATGCCACTCTTGCTCATGCAGCCAATTACAAAAGGACACGGTAAAGCATTGACAGCCTCTCAATTACAGTCCGCCAAGTCTATGACTGCATACAGATGGAATGAAAGCCATGAAGCTTTTTCAAAAAGAACCATGATTCACTGATTACCGATTGGCTGTTTGGTGACCACAGGCAGTGTGGGTCCCGGGGTCGACAGAGATCCCTGTTTAGTAGTTGTGGTTGGAGCTGGGAAATATAGTGTACGTTAGTGGACCTGGGAGAAAAGTTATTACTGTATGTCCTGTAGGAATGTAAAAAAAAATGGTGTGTGTATAGTAAACAATGAGCTAGGATTTGCAGGATAGTGATGGAGAAGTCAGGTTGAATGGTCAGACGTAAGAGTTTTTTCTGACCTCTGAACTCTTAAGGTCAGAAAAGTCATTACCAAGAGTTGGCTTTGGGGCTATGTTCCTGGTGATGGGCACTCTGCCCTGGGTCCTGTTATGGTGAACTGACAAGGACAAGGGAGGAGAGATTTAAGTCAAGGACTCACACATAAGATGCCCTCATAGTCCTGTAAAAAAAGAGTTATGTTCAGGAATTATGTTCATGCACCTATTTCACAACAGAAACAATGTCCCCTGCATTACATTTTTGTATTGTACCCATCAGCGAAATGTTCAATGCCAACGTTTATCAATGTTTTATTCCTACAATATCTGAACCTGGCATCTGAGGTTCTTTAGCCACATGGATGCAGTGGAAACAACATTTTTTTTTTAGGTTGTTTTTGCTAAAAACAGTTGCCTGCTGTGTCATTTGAGCTATCGTTATTAAAACCAATATTGATTATAGCTGGTAGTTATAGTAAAAGTTTGACTCAGTAATGAAAAATTGTTAAAATAAACAATTTGTGGTAGACTGGGTTGTGTTTATTGTTTTTATATACTATATAAAATCTTTATTTTGTGGAACATCACAGACACACTTTGAAAACAGCTTTACTGTACTTGGCATCTGCAATAAATCAGAGCAATGAAAATTGTGAATTTTAAAAAGTAAGACTGGATATGATGAAGTCTATTCTGCAAAACGATAAATCAAAGTTCTAGTTAAAATTCTTCCAGTGCTGAGTCTTAAAGCAGGGGTCAGTGTAAAGGGCTGAAACAGACATTTCTGAGCAGCGATAAATCATAGTATGATATAAAAATTCTGATGCTGCATTAAAAAAGGTTCAGTGGGTGTGACCAAAAGCAGCATGTCTCTATTGGCTTACCTTGGCGAGGAGTAAAGGGCAAGGAGTGTGGACGTGGTGTTAAAGGTTTCTGAAGGGTGAAAGACAAAAAGACAAGAGGAAGAATTGTTCATTAGGCTGTGTAATGATCACAACAAGTTAAAGTATTAGCATTTTACCTCAACGCCATCTCTTTCTCTGCCCCCCTCTCTTGTGTTTCATAACTCTTAGGCCCTCTGCTCCATGACGAATTGGTAAAGTCCCTGGTGAGAAGCTTGTTATTCAAAGTTTCCCTCTGGAAGGGCAAGTGTTGTGGCTGATTCTCAACAGCTGTGATGTTTTACAAGCACAGAGCCATGGGCACATGACACATCAGCGCCGCACTGTCAGTAAATCAGTGCCACCTTTCTACTCTCAACTCATTTCCACACTGTTATCCTTCCTCCTCTATTCTTCCCTCTCATCTCCTTTTCTTCTCTCTTTTGTTCCACTCCAGAAGTTAGCTAGCTACAGACTGCTCTCTTGGCATGGTTCGTCCTGGCTGCACTCTTGCTGTTTCCATTCGGCAGTTGGATGGAAAATTAATGAGGCAAACAACCCTGAGAATAGCATAAGCTCACTAAAGTGCACAACACGGGCTCTAAAGCATATTGCCTGTTCCAAAAACACACCCTGTTCCCCAAAAATTTCATTTTAAGGAGAGTGTACCTGTGCAGTCTCAGTGCACACACTAGTTTATGACACTTAATTCATTTAGTAATTTCTGCAACTATTCGCACCTGTATCCACATATTTATACAATAAGACTCTAATGTCAGAAAATCTACAAAAATGCTCCATAATATTAGTTATAATGCTTTTTAAAGAAATGTAAAAGTGTGTCCAATACATACCACATGGTTGACAGGATGTTTAAAGATTTTGCTGACAGTCTTCCCTAGAAACATGACACAAGATAAAAATCAGTAAATAACTGATGGCAGAACTAATGGAAAGTGAAGGAACTAAATAAAACCACATTGCAAAAGATTTGCTCAAGATGCATCTCATCTCAGAAGACTGAATGAAAGAGTTCCTCAGTAGTGGCTTAATACAAGTTAACCACACGATGCTTTTTATCATTAACACTGGTTAGTAGATACAGTATATGCATGTGATGTCATCACGGTCACGCCTACTTAACTGGTAAAAACTCAGCCAGCATCTGCAATTATGTAGTCAAACACTGCTAAATTAGCAAAAGAGCTGTAAATGACTGATCAAACAGATTTATACACAAAAAAAAATGAAGCAGAAGTTTTCAGACTGTCAAGACCAGAAAAACAACATGAAGTGATACTTTCTTAGGAGCTCTGTAACATTGAACAACAAAGCACAGGGTTATCTTAATTAAACATGTAATGTGTCTGTCCACAGATAACATCTTTTCAGACTGACAAATTCTGATTTAAAATAGGACTGGGCCTTCAGGCTTTGTGCTGAAGTTCAGGTAGCAGCAACAAGACTTTATCTCACACCAATTATCCATCTGTGCTTTCATTTAGCGCACTGAAGAAACAGCCCAACTAGAAAGAAGCCAAGTATTCTTAAATATAATCAAATTGTCTTGTATCGAGCAATGGGGTAAGCCAGTTTTGTTTGGCTAGAATTCTTAAAACAGTCTAGCCACTGAAAGACCGTAATGGGCCTTAAAACTAGACAAAATGCCCAAATTTAAGCAAGTTGTGCTTATTACAAGCAATGAAAACTCAGTTATTTAAGACAGACTTACTTAAAATGAGTATCTTGATCGAGCTGACTTTAATAATTTCTATCTTAATTTAAGATTAATTAGCAAAAAAAAAAAAAAAAAAAAAGAAAAAAAAAAAGCATACACCAGTGGGTTCAAACCAAGAACCCTCTCACTACGAGGCACCACCATGCCACCTAAACTAATTAATCCTGACTACAATAAATGAACTTGTACTACTACTAGAAATGAGATTGGCTTACTAGACAGAAAATAATCTGACATTTCTTTTCACTTTTTTATTGTTGAGTCAGTATATCCAGAGGCTGCTCTGAACAGAGGATTCAAAAACAATATAAAGACCATTGGTGGTCAAGGTGAAAATGAAAGTTTAAGACCTATGGCAAGATAACAAACGTAACAGTGCTTTAAACCTTCTTATAATAAACAGGGTTCATACAGCTTTACTGTAAAAGTCA
>LKNJ01006763.1:0-15458 GCA_002120245.1 Maccullochella peelii
CTGTACACAAGTCAAGAGCTCTGTAACAACCTTTAGACTGAGACTGAATTAATTAATTGCCTATCTTTTTCCCTTTTTCAAGGTTGGTGCCCCGAGGTGAATTTAATGTTAGTTAAATTCTGTTATTTAATATAAATATTGATTATTTCTCATAGCCGAAGTTGAGTGTCACAGCTCTACTTTAATTTACACACATGCGTATTAAGACCCAGGTATTTGGTACTGCTGTGTAAGACTAATATCGCTACAGTTATTTTGATTCCCCGTATTTGATAATATAACATTAACGTATTTCCACTACAATTATACGATACAGTAGTCATAATAATTATTCCTTTTTTTGGTGAAATTAATCCTCACTCAACCTTGTCAAACACATCATTTGAAAGCACAAAGCCTCACAAGTAAATTAATATAAACCATTCCCATTCCAAGATCCCAATATTGCAGCAACAATAGGATATTTTGTAACAGGCATGCATACAAAACAGAACACAGAGTTAACTCCACAGAGTTACCTATGGAAAGAGACCAGGATGTAAGGGTTCAAGAAGAGTAACTACTTTACTTTTTTGGTATGCCATTTTCAGCCTTGAAAAAAGGGAGGTGCTTGACAATCTATTCTTTTGTTGATTAGTATTAGTATTCAAAATGATTTCTTGTATTCTACTCAGATTTTACTAGTTAGTCTAGAGAATTTAACCTTTAACCCTCTTGCTGCAGGCCAGTATATCAGACACCTCTCACTACTAACAATGTGTACAAATTACAGTAATTGTTGTTGTTGTTGTTGTTACATTTTGGAAAAAAGCCACGTATGTGAGATAGATTTTTCTTTTTTTTTTAAAGTTTTTCTTTTTCTGTTGCAATATCTGTTTGTGGCAACTAACCACTGGTTAGGTTCTGGTTAAGATTCAGGAATGATAGTGATCATGATTTAATAATAAAAATACCAATACTGACTGGTAATATGAGGTGGGCTTAGACAAAACATTTATAATCCATCCAGCAGTGTAACCTGGTGCACAGTTTATAGCAGACAGGAGATCTCACTGCATATCTACACTTATTGTGTACATTGCTCACCTGTACATAGAGGTCTTTGCCCTCACGGTGTAATCTGATTCGGTGGAGTCGTCCGTCTGCCAGGCTGCTGAGGATGGGACTGAACATGTCTGGGTTCCTGTGTGTCTGCAGGTGGTACCAGATCTGCAGACTTCCTACACACAAAACCACACAAATAGCATGAAAAATGGCCTTGAAACAGACCTTGAAATCCCCATCTGAGTACTTCAGGTCTGTGTTGTTGAATGTTGCTGTTCAACTGTCAATTACACCTGTGACAACTGCAAATTTAAAAAAAAATTAAATGCAATTCAATACCTTTTGAATACTGCAATACTGTTGTTTTCCAATAAATTATGTATATTACACTATAGGAAAATGTATCCAATATCCCATTAGTTACAAATTAATGTTTCATGCAATGAGTTGGTTCCACCATGCATTACATTAACACATACACACATAGCTTAAACAGCTCTTTTTGTTTACTCATTATTATTTGCCTGGATTCATTAATAACAACAGAATGTTTTAAAACCATAAGACAATATGTTCATTTCATCAAGGCATTTAACTGAAAGTTGACAATACTGAATTATCGCTCGGCCCTAAAGCACATATACACTGTGGGTCTATTTATACATCCATGCTAAGAAAAATCCACTGAAACAAATAAATAACAGAACGCAGACAAACGTCAGACAAACCAGTTCTTCAGGAACTAAGAAAAAACTTGTTACCAAAATGTAGTTTTGATTTTAATGGATGGGATTTTGAAAGTTTAAAAAGCACATAGTGGAGGAACCACATCAGATAATCTGGGAAGAAGAGGTTTTATATGAGATTATATGAGATAGATAACATTTATACAATTGCTGTAATTCTTTGTTTATGCTTGTTTTTGTGAACATTCATTAACACCTACAATGCATCAGGAAATGAAGAAGGAAAGGCTACAGACTGCTCAGGTTGATGTCATGATCTTGTTAATGATTTGACAAATTGTGTTTTTATAATTTCTTATGTATGCCAGTGTTGTGTTCATGCATGCTTGTCGTTAGTGTTAATATACTGTGAAATGTCGACTGTGTAACTACCATTGCGAGCCAGGATGACAGTGATGTAGTGCTGGCTGAAGGTGTTGACAGTCAGCAGCATGGCCGGGCTCTGGGAGGTGATGAAGCTGAAGGCCACGTCCTCTCTGGCCCTGCTGCTGCGTTCTCTGGAAACACTGGAGGCCTGCGAGCTTCTGTTCTGCATCACTGAGAAGGGCTCCTGGAAGGTAAAGGTCACCGAGGACTCTCTGTCGAACGACACTGACACCTCTACACACACACACACACAAGGCAGAGAACACTCATAACACTTATACACTTATAACAGGAGATAAATCTAGGCTAAGTCATTATGAATCACACAGATCATGGATTTTATTTGAAGATGACTATTCATTTATTTGTAACGTATGAGTCAGTCTCACCTTCTTTACAGGTGGGTCCTCCGTAGGCTGACTGTGAGCAGTCGCAGCTGTAGCCACTGCTCTTCTCGATACACCTCCCTCTGTTGTGGCAGAGGCTGGAGCCACTGCAGTAACTGGGACAACCAGAGCTCACCCCCAGCACCATCTTGGCCCTCTCCTCCAGGTCAAAGGTCACACCATTGACGGTCAGAGTCCTGATGCAGCCCTCTCTGAAGCCTCTCTGCTTGGATGCTGTTCCTCCTGGGACAACCAACATACACTGCTGTACTACACAACACAGCTTCTACCAGGACTTCATAATCAGAATCCCCTTTCAAGTCTGATTTACAACAAGGCTGCTTTGAATTCCACTGAACATCTCTGGAAGCACTCACCTCATTAGGACTCAGTATGTTACGGAACTAATGTGGCTCAGGTTAAAGTCCTGACTTAACTACTGTATCATAATGTAGTCATTTCACACTGCTTTAGATGTAAGCCTTTAACTTAAATTTAAGTAAAAATCATGTGACTTTTTATGTATCAGATAGTTTAATACAGTTTAACATTCAGTATGTTTACATGAACTTAAGAAACCAGGTTATGCAGGAAATCAGAGTTTACATGCACTGTAAATCTGCTTATACATGTAGCAGGTCAGTAATCATATTTCTCCTACCCCTATTACTTGTGTGTGTGTGTGTGTTAGAGCAGACTGAGGGTGCAGAGAGTGACAGACAGACATACTGGATCTCAAACCCGGATACCCTCCCCACTCCCACTCCGTCACGGAGTGTAACTCTGTTTATAGTCACACGAGCAGTTGAATGAAGTGCCCTTCATTAAGGTGTAACATATTATTACAGCGGCAAGCTTTCTCAATGAACTTCCCTCTCTCTAGCGGAACCTTGAGGAAAGAGTTGAATGAAGTGGTTCATTCAGCTGAACATACAATAGGCAGTGCTCTACCCTGCCTTAAGGATATTTCCACCAGGCGCTGCAAGAATAAGGCTAGGAGAGTCATTAAGGATCCCAACCACCTAGATAATGCCCCCCACCAATCATACACATATATTTATTACTATTCCTATTATATTTAAACACTTTTTAATGCACAAATTGAAGGAGCTGGCGGGATTACATTTTACTGTGATTGTACCTTATTTGATTACATGTGACAAATAAACTTGATTGATTGATTGATTGATCTTAAATCCCTCTGTTCCCTGGTCAGAAGCTGTCATACCTACAAACAGCTGGTTGTTGAGGCGTAAGCGGTGGTGTCCATCAGCCGGAGCCTCCAGAAAGCGGAGGGGGAGCTGGTCGACCTGCAGTGACGCCTCCTTCACATTACGCTCTATCTTCACGTAGTGCCACTGCCTGTCATTCAGAGGGAGGTGGGACTTCACAGCCAGGACCGCTGGACCATTTCCCACGTCAAAGGAGAAATTCACCACTGAAGGAGCTGGGAGGTCTCACACACAGACACACACACACACACACACACACACACACACACACGACAGCTGGGTCAGATGGTATATACAGTATACTTGGTATATTCTTCTTGATTTTTATTATTATCCTTCTGGCACTTTTTTTGGCACTTAACTTGAAACTTCATTCAAAGATCAAAAAGTTCAGCTCAGTTAGTGTTAATGGGTGCTATTACTTTTGTTATTCATACATTTCATACTTTCAGAAATATTATAAAATAATAATAATATAAACATTTTCTACGAAATTTTCCCTATTCAAATGGACAGAATGTTTGCCACATTTTCACACTTTTTCATGCATTTTTCAACCGTCTAATCATTCATACTTTCAGCTAGAAACTCCATTCAAACTTCCACATATTTTATACATTCTGGGTATTATTCAACTTTCAAATCCCACTCAAACTTTATTTAAAGTTTAGTCAATTAGAAAAACCTTCAAACTTCTTCCCACTCATTCATACATTCACGTAGAAACTCCATTCTTTAACTTTGAAACGTTCACAACCCTTGGGACTTTCTCACATTAATTCAACTTTTTCATATCTTTCATACTTTTTACACAATCGCAATTTTAGTGTCATGCAATTTTCAGACCTTCTCAGGTTTTTACACAAGTGTTGTAGTGACTTGACTTGACAAACTTAAGTCCTATAAGTCACTGAGGGGCTGCTGTACCGGAGTTGGCTTAATTGACGCGTCCTATTGTGTAGCTGTTGTTCTTACATTCACTTTTCGAGACTGATGTATAGCCAGACATAAAGTTCCTTTATTTTCTTTGTCATACAAGGTTTTCACTGTCCCAAGAAGGCGATCCACATACACTTACATCCACATATACGCTACATTCGATGCTACATCTGAAGCTATATCTAACGTGTATCTAACGTGTATCGGATGCTACCTCTGACGGTCAAAAACGGTGTGCTTCCTCCGGTAACCAATACACCTGCTGTGTGATTACCACATCATCAATTTATACGTTCCCCTGCCTCCACACACCACCTACAGTGCAACCAGCGAATTACCACAAGGGAACATACAAAACACACACACATAATAATAAAACAATACAATAGTGGCTCCAACAAGTGTGTATGGGACAGAATGTTCAGAGCCAGAGTGGGTGACATCACACGCAGCATGAAGAGGAGCTGTGAAGTCTTCGTAAAAAAATTATCCTCAACTTGCTCTTATTCCCACAATTTTTACTCTTCATGCATCATTTATACTTCAAAACGTATGTACACACGGAAATGTGTGCTCTTTCATTGAATGCAACTATGCAAGCAAACAGACTTACACATTGGCGCTGAGAGCCTCAAAATGACAGGAGTGCAAAGCACCTGCCACACAGTTCCAATGTTAACTGAAAACAGAACTATTTTGAGGAAAGCATAAAGTGCCACTTTTCTTAGCTGCTCTAATTCTCACATTTGTCACAAACATAAAATCTACATCAACGTGTTTAGCAGACTCTTTTGTCTCTCATGGTATACAACATTTAAGTGATAGGAGTTATGGTCTTTGAGCTATAAGCAGGAGTTTGAGAGGTGTGCGTCAGATTAATCTCTATGAAATGAACTCTCTGAGCTAGGAGTCACTCATACTGTCTATCACCATGGCAACCTTTGATCGCAGGGACACACCGCACCACCGTGTGCATAAGAGATCACAAAGAGCCGTATTTGGCACAAAGCCCCATTTTACCATAGATTAAATTAAAACCCAGAAAAATTCCCATTTTACAACCAAAGGAGATGCCTGTGCCCAGCACCTTGGCCTCTACATGTGTCTGACTGATACCAACGCTGGTGTCTGCAGACAGACCGACTGTAGCTTTCACCGGACCAGCAGAGGCTGAAGCACTGGCCAGTTCTGCTTTGGCAAAGGCTTTGGCATCGGGAGATGCCACAGAGGCTCCTGCATCTTTCATACATTATGAGTTTTTTTTCAACTTTTACGTCCCATTCATACTTGTTAGACCCTTTCCCACTTTTCCAACTTTTCATACTCCTTCAGCTGCTCCTTCATACAAATTAATGCCAACAATGCAGTTTGGCGTCAGCTTTTCAACATCCAGCATTCACACCACAATTTCTTCAGAAATTGCTTTCTCTAGTTTTTTTATGTTCTACTATATCATCCCTGGCTGATGGAATCTGATACAATGCAGCTGGGGGAACTTGATGACCTGAATGGATTTATGAGGAGACTCAGCTCACAGCTCGTCAATATTTAAGTCTCTGCAGGAACCTGTAGTGAAATATTATGGCTCAAAAGATCCTGAGAAAAAGTCAGAACTCCTTCCTCAGATAAAGCCCTATCAATGATATGTAAAAGGTAATACAAGAGCAACTACAACTAAATCAACCCATACTATCAGTGCTGTAGGTTTGTGTGTGTGGGGGGGGATTGTTTGGTCGATCTTCACTTAAAAAAACCTGAAACTGTGTGGATGCTATTTATATATTCATATACATAAAGCTGCATACATACATTTACAGCATGTCACTCTAGCAATGCTATATGCAGTAGATATATATATATATATATACATACACACACTGTACATTATGTATGTGCCGAGCCTATCCTGAGGGTCAACATCGGGGCCAGTCTGGGTCTATTTTTATCGGTATCAATCATTTCTGTACTCCACTGTGTTTTGTCAACCTCAGCCTGCTAGTGTTGCAGTGTGCTGCTCTCCTTAATGACAGCCAGGTTCATTACACTAGGAACATTCTGCTGTATATGCCAGTGAAAAGAGTGTGTAAATGTGAAAAATGATGATGGACTTTGTTCTGACACCCGGGTTGGCAAAATACATGGATTCACTGAGCTCCGACAGTAACAAATCTGTTATCTCTCCTACTTAGCAAAGATCAGTGTACAACACATAGTTACCGGCCGAGCCTCCCCCTTTGAGGAAGGTGGGCTTGTGTGTAACTAATGCATGTGACGTAGTCTGCCAGATTTGTTATGGGAAGTGAGTCTCTCTAAAAGTAACCAGATAAGCTGAGGTTCCAGTATAGTGGTTGTTAAAAGGGATGCGTATTGCATACAGAGGAAAAAGCACCTGTTTTATGCAATGCTACCATGATGTGCCAAGGGGCCGAGAGTCAAGGACGGGGCCTTTCTTTTCAGAAATCCTCAAGGTCAAGAGCAGGAGTCCAAACAATCAGATTATTTTTGTTAAAACAAAAGATACTAGCTATATATTATACATGCTACGAAACACGAATTGATCTTGTAAAAATGGACCAACAGAGGGGTGGGAGAGTGGGTGGTTTTTATTTCTGTCTTCCTTTGTTCATCTGTATGTATCTCTGTGTATCTGTTTGAACAAATATAAAACTGAACATGTTTATACTTTCAGATGCAGTGTAAAGATGATGTGATGTCCCAACAAAACAAATTTGTTTAAAAAAAAACGTAGATAAAATAAATTTACACAGCATTTGATGAATTCTCACTTATCAAGTATATTCTTTAAGATCTTATCATTACTACTGTACATAGACAGTGACAAAATTATACTCTGTACTGTTGTTTTTTTTGACAGCATGATATGTCATTAGGATTACATCAGGCTGTACAGACCTGACCTGACCTGATGATTAGCAGACCTGCTTTATCAGGAAATTAAACTGTTAGCTACAGCATTACCATCCGAGAAAAGCAGTGTTTGTATGGTGCTGCTGATTATTGTGAACATGCCCTCATACTCTCCTGTCCTGTTTCATATCTTATTATGTCTTATTCCAGATGGTGGGTGTCTGTTGATCATTCACTTACAGCTGAGCTCCACTCGGATGAAGTCTTTATGGCCCAGGTTCTCCAGAAAGACTCCTGAAGGAGAGCTGGTCTTGAAGTAGAAGGAGATGTCAGAGGCGAGCTCGGCCTGCAGGCTGGGGAAGAGGAGGGAGGAGGACTCCTGGTAGAAGGATGCTGCATTCCAGATGGACTCTGAAAGAAAATCAAAGGAAAGTGGTCGAGCAGGCTTCCTTGTAGGAGGCTGATAGCGAGGCAAAATCTTCAATCAGGCATCGAGGGAGACCAGTTTTTCCAGGTTAAGGTAAGGAATCCTGGAGTCACCAGCACTAGTGGCCAGGGTGACTGATCTGGAAGATAAGGCTGTGTCTCATATTCATAGCATCTGAGGTATTCTGTCACACCAGCATCAGTAATTTGATTCGGCTCATAGAGACAGTCTTACGTCAGCTAGTCTCAAATGTGCGTTCAAACAAACTCAAAGTCTGAGTTTTCTAAATACAATTTTCTAAATACAATACAAAACAGTATTCTATACTGTTCAAATGAATTGATTATAAAGTATTTTCCCTGTATTTTCAATATAAACTCTTTAGTCCTGTGCATGCTCGCAGAAAATAACCAGCTGCTCCATGTTGAATGTCCAGTAAAACATAGAACACACACAGAGTGATATGGACAGGTCCTTTGTTATTGTTCTATATGCTATATGCGAACGTTACATTTTTTGTATGTGGCTCTGGGCCCTATTTTAATTGTGCAAGCAGTAGGTCTTGGGTGCACGGACTATGTGGGCATCTCTACTTGCTATTTTGGTTCATGTCTATGCAGCAGCACACACTGAAACATTGTTGTCTGGATTGTGCACAGTGACACATCGTGAACACACAGAACCACAAATCTGCAGCCAGAGGCAGATTTTAATAACAGTTAGTTAGGACAATGAATGTAGAAATAAATACAAAATTGTTTGGTGAAGCTGTTTCAAGAATAAAACATGGAACAACTACTTTGAAAAAAAAAAAAACAAGCAGAAGTTATAACCAACCAGTCTGGTGTGTGTAGTAGAGGTTTGTATGGTTATTTTGTACCAGCCTTTTGTCAGTTGTGATTTATCAAAGTAAACACAGTGGACGGCTGTGCGTAATTGTACTGCGCTCTGACGGAGCTCTTCTCAAATCAAAATATGTGACAACATATGTGTCCCGCTGCCTTCCAAAGGCTGCAGGGGTTTAATGAACTGAAGTAGAAGCTTTTCTTATAGTATTAAGTAGCTGTGGAACAGATGCTGTAAGAATCACTCCTATTCATTTATAGATAAATGCAGACTGACTACCACTACTGCCATTCCTGCTTTAACCACAGTATACGTTAATTCTTGATGTCGATTTAAACACAGCTACTGGCTGGAGTCTCCTTTGTTACTAGACATCATAGTAACAGTCTTAATACTGTTCAAACCTTTTTTTCAGATTAGTAAAACCCTTATTCTATTTGTGAAAACACAAAAACGGGCAACTTCTCTCCATCCAGATCCAGACCAGGTCTAAACCAAAAACCACTGTACTTGCCAAGATTAAGATTAAGACACAATATAGATTTGTGAAGCTTTGCAAATAGAAAAAATGACAATTCTAAGCATACTGGTTCTCCACCTAATCTGATGTGGTCTGGATGGAAGAAAAACAATGATATCTGCCTTTTTTTTCTCACGGCCAGAACGAGAAAAGAGGACATGATGCTAAAGGTAAAGATGATATTTGAACTTGGTTTGTCTCAGATCAACATCAAGCCTGAGAATTAATGCCTCCATCTGCAGCCAGAATCCCAAACTGAAGCTTCAACGCTGAAGTGATCACCTACTGTCTCCATAACAACGTAGAGGGCCAATTCGGTAGATGGCCTCCGAGCCTGTTCTGTTGGTGTCTCCGATCACAATGTGGCTCACTGGCAGGTGGTCTTTATAGGACAGGACTCCTGTGTCATTAGCCCTGTGACAGAGAAAAACAGAGAGCCGTCTCACTTTCAAGGTCCAGATAAAGGAATGTATTCCTCTGCAGAGTAAACACAAACAGAGCGATACATCACGATGCAGACAAGTGCCTGTGGAAAAATGCAAATGAAGCTCCCTAATGTGAAATCCCAGAGAGGAATGGCCGAGGTGAAGATTAACATACAGTATGCAAAGAGATTCAGAGAGTATAACACACCAAAACTGTGATTCTCTGTGCTAGGAATCAAGATTCGTTTTATCCTTATTTTAGTAATTTATGAACTGTAATTCATCATTTGGAAGCAAACCGTAGCATATGAAACTGAATTCTTTTGGTTAATCTTTAATCTGATTCTGGGTGTTTAATCTCAAAGGGTTGCAACCTGGAGTGACACTCAGGTAATGTTTAGTTGGAATAAATTCTCAAAATACTAATACAAAAATACTCACTCACTGAATAATGTCAGTAATGCTGCTTAAAAGCCTTATTAAAATCCTTCCATAAAAACTACAAATATATATAGTTTTTAAAAGCGAAACTGTACCACATCCACCCTAACTTTCGTTTTGGCCGCTACATCATATTCTAAAGTAGTTGGGTACAACCATTTTCTAGATGTGCTTTTCTAGAAGTCATGTCTGTGTTCCCAAGCAACAAGGTGTAAACAAAGACACCAAAGACACACTCCATAGTGGTAGGTGGTGGTAGTGTGTCACTTCATTGTCTGACAGCCACCATAAAACATAAAAAGAAGAAGAAAAAAGGTGACCACAACAAACATGTCAGAGGAAATGCAACAGCCATCCATCACTGGAGTGTTGAGCATTACAAGAAGAAAAGAGTAAGATCAGCAGAGGGTCGGCAGGCCAAAAAAGAAGGTGACAAATAGTGGAGTAAGACAAAAATAATTCTTGGTCCAACAACAACATGAAATGGAAGAAGCGAAGCAATAGCTGGGTGATGGAATAGATTCAGAGATGGCATCTGCTTTACTTGACCGATAACATAACTTCTAACATTGGCTTCTGCTATGCACTGGTTAATGTGTTGAAGCAGCAGTTTGGTGTGGGGGTTACATTTTTCTGTCATTACTGCAACTCATTGTCCTATCATTAGGAGAGTGACTGCTACAAAGTAAAAAACTATTTATCAATAAATTCTGCTTCACACTGGGCAGTACTCAAATACCATCCATAACAAAAAAAATGGTGAAGAGTCTGGGAAAGGTGTTTGACTGCAGCCTGAAGGATGCCAGCTGTCTACAACGTTCTACCAAGCCCCTCCAACTTGTTCTGTTGGGTGAAGGTGGAGTCACCAGCTTGCCCTCAGCTGCTGTTTCTTTCTTTCTTCATTAGGATCCCCATTAGCACCAGTATAAGCACTGGCTATTCTTCCTCGGGTCCACCACACATACGGTCATACATACTTACACAAATGATACACATGTTCAAGAACCCTGAGCAAGGGACCCTACCATTGGCCCCCCCTACCAAGTCCTGAAGACCATAGCAGACACCATCTGCCATGGGATCAGCCACTGCAAGCGCCTCCACCAAGCAAGGAAGACCATTTCTTTTGTCAGGGCTGGCAGCTGCCAGGACCACCTCTACTGGCCTGCTCACAATGGCACTGACTGAGAACTAAAGGTTGACTGAAGCAACTTAAGTTCCCAGAAAACATTGCAGCAACAACACTGAGGCCAGAAATGGTGCTATTCTTGGTAGACTCCAAGCAAGTCACCCTCCTAGAATTCACCATCCCATGGGAGAATCGTGTTGAGGAGGCCAACAAGAGGAAGAAGGCAAAGTATGACGAGTTGGTGGAACAATGCAGCAGCATCTGGTGGCTAGGCATCACAGGGGCCAACAGGCAAAAGGCCATCAAGTCTTTTACTGAGGCAGATGAAATGGCCTCAAGGTGGCTGTGGATTAGGAGAGGAGCCGTGGGTAGTGCTACCTGGACACAAGCTGGGGCTTGATCAACCCCGGCTGGGTTGCCTGGGCGAGGGTGATTGTTGAAAGACCCAAAACACCTGATGACCCCAGGTAACATCACTAATGATATAAATAGATGACATAAAACCACATAAAAAGCAATCAGAGCAAGGACAACACATGAGCATCCCGTACTTCATTGAGTTCCAAGATTCAAATTTTTTTCTGAGATTGCAGATTACTGATTTTAAAATACTTTCGATGCAAAAGCAACCATAGTTTTGGTGGTTTTTAAATATTCATTCCAGCTTTAAGAGTCTTCAGTGCAGTACAGCGGTGACAGTGTCAGGAACAGTTACTGTTGTGCATTCACTGTGTATGTTTTGTGTACCATGCGTCTGTGTCAGCGTCGCAGTTACAGAAGTAGTTCATGTCGATGCAGTTCTCCTCCAGGCCACAGGCGCACTGCTGGACTCCAGGCAGGAAGCCTCCCCAGTAGCTACGCCTCTCTCCTCCCTGGTCCAACCACCAGGACAACGGGCGGCCGTCTGCAACCAAACACCACACAGTTTGCGCACAGCAAGGTTGCTCATGATGGTAAATGGTAAAGAATAGTATGGAGTAGGAATAGTTAAGGGAGTTTTTCCTTGCCACTGTCGCCTGGTGCTTGATCATGGTGGGAATTGTTGGGTCTCTGTAAATATATAGAGTGGGTCTAGGCCTGCTCTATATGAAAAGTGCCCTGAGATAACTTTGTTATGGTATGGCGCTAAATAAATTTATCATATAAATAAAATTGAATTAAATTGAATTAAGGTGAGAAAGGCAAACCTGTGGAAGATATAAAATGCCTAAATAAAAACAAATCAAACAAAGAAATAAAGTGAAATACAGTACACATTGTTATATGTATTTTCTTTTTATGTATACATTAATTGTGTGTCATTTTCTCTTAAAAAGAAAACTATTCCCTGCACCTCCTCATTAAAAACTAGTGCTTTACATTTAGTATTGGCAGGTCTATGCTGCTCTCTGCTGAACAACACTGAAGTACAATACACCTCTTCACTTAGTTTTCTGTATTGTGATTAGGTTTGTAGCATGGAAAATTCTAATTTTTGCTGACAACTTTTTTTTATGACAAAACAGACTACAACTAAATAAAATGTAACATTTGAAAACAAGAACTATGACGAAATGTATTTCCTTTTTTGATCAACGAACAACTAAATGATAATGTAGCAGACTGACAAATGGACAAATTAACTAATTACTGTTTTAATGCAAAATCTTATTCAGCAACCTACATGCATCTGCGGAATCACACTATAGCCTAGCTCCTGATTACACAGTATCCTCCATTGTCCAAAATATCTCTTGTTTCTCAGCATCTGAACGATCAGCTGCTCTGCATTGGAGAGCACATTGCTAATGCTGATGCTAGGTGAGCAGGAATGACGAGAGACAGCGGTTCTGTTCAAACAGCCAGAGTTAGGAAATGACAACTGGATTTACTGAGGAGAGTCAGTCTGTTGTATTCCTGCAGGGAATCAGTCACATGGACACTGCGTGTGTGTGAACAAGTAAACAGTTCCTCGTTCACTAACCTTGCAATAGACCACACCTGTAACCATGGTAACTGTACACAGCAAAGAGGGTGACAGCTGTAGCCTCAAAATGCTTAGAAAACATAAATATTGAAAATGCATGACAAAAATCAGACCAAAATGTCACTGAAGAAAACAATACTAAAATGTCTTTAGTTTTTGTTGACTAAATCTAACAATAATCAAATGACTAAAATTTTAACAAAACTCATACATTTTTGTCAAAAGACTAAAACTAAATCAAAAGGTGTCAAAATGAACACTGGACACAATGAAAAGCAATTAATTCAGTTATTAAAGACAAAAAAAATAAATAATTGTCCTTTTAACATGTTTTTTATTTCATTTAATTATGACAGTGAAATATATTACAACGTATATTGTATTTCACTTTATTTCTTTGTTTGATTTGTTTAAATGTATTTAATTTATATATTTTATACACACAAACTGCCTTGTTGATTATTCTTATATATCTTATGTATTTTCTATTTTATTTCTATTCTACACAAGTCTGTGACTGAACTGTCTGCAGTTTTGTTGTTTTGTGGGTAATGTAGGTGACAGATTTTGACCGTAAGAACAATGTGTGGGAAAAAAAAAGATATCTTTGGACCCCACCTGCAGGGATAGACATCGGGGTAGGGTGCAATGTAAGCCGGGCGGCAGGCGAAGGCGGGGACCTGGGTGTGCCGATCCTCGGCATCGCAGACTGGCTCTAGGGACATATCACCTCTCTGGCGGGGAAAGAGCCGGAGCTGGTGTGGGAGGTGGAGCGGTACCAGCTAGATATAGTTGGGCTCACCTCTACGCATGGCTCTGGATCCGGAACCAATCTCCTGGAGAGGGGCTGGTGTGGGGATACTCACAAGGCCCCGGCTGAGCGCCGCTGTGTTGGAGTTCTCCCCAGGGAACGAGAGGGTCGCCTCGATGCAACTGAAAGTTGCAGAGAGGAAGGTTCTGACTGTTGTTTGTGCTTATGCACCAAATGGCAGTTTGGAGTACCCGGCCTTCTTGGAGATGTTGGGAGGCGTCCTGGAAAGTATACCACCTGGGGACTCTACAGTTCTGCTGGGGGACTTCAACACACATGTGGGCAACGATGGAGAAACCTGGAGGGGGGTGATTGGGAGGAACGGCCTCCCTGATCTGAACCTGAGTGGTGCTTTGTTGTTGGACTTCCGTGCTAGTCACGGACTGGCCATAACGAACACCATGTTTGAGCATAGGGTGGTTCATAAGTGTACTTGGTATCAGAACACCTTAGGCCGCAGGTCGATGATCGACTTTGTGGTTGCATCGTCAGATCTGCACCTGTATGTCTTGGACACTCGGGTGAAGAGAGGGGCAGAGCTGTCAACCGATCACCACCTGGTGGTGAGCTGGACCAGAGGGGAGCTGTTGACCTGGACTGGGGAGGTTGTAGAGTGGTGGAAAGATCACTTTGAGGAACTCCTGAACCCGACCAACATGTCCTCTGTGGAGGAGGCAGAGTTTGAAGACTCGGGGGAAGACTCAACTATATCCCTGGCAGAGGTCTCCGAGGTTGTCAAAAAGCTCCTCAGTGACAAGGCGCCAGGTGTGGATGAGATTCGCCCTGAGATGCTGAAGGCTCTGGACATTGTTGGGCTGTCTTGGCTGACACGCCTCTTCAGTGTCGCATGGAGGTCTGGGACAGTGCCTGTGGAATGGCAGACTGGGGTGGTAGTTACCATCTTTAAAAAGGGGGACCGGAGGGTGTGCTCCAACTTCTCAGCTTCCCCAGGAAAGCTTATGCCAGGGTGCAGGAAAGGAGACTCCGACCGATTGTCAAACCTCGGATCCAGGAGGAGCAATGCGGATTCCGTCCAGGCCGTGGCACAGTGGACCAGCTCTTTACCCTTGCAGGGCTGCTGAGGGCTTCATGGGAGTTTGCCCATCCAGTTTACATGTGTTTTGTCGACTTGGAGAAGGCATTCAACCGTGTCCCTCGGGTGGTCCTGCGGTACTGCGGGAGTATGGGGTACCGGGGCCGCTGCCACAAGCCATCCGGTGAGACTACAACCAAAGTGAGAGCTGTGTCCACATTCTCGGCACAAAGTCAAACACGTTTTCAGTGGGTGTTGGACTTCGCCAGGGCTGCCCCT
>LKNJ01006764.1:0-15457 GCA_002120245.1 Maccullochella peelii
TGTTACTCACCTGGTGCTGTTTCCCTTGTTAGTCTTCCCCTACTTATGCCTGTCTCTTGTCTGTGTTCCTTGTTGGGTCATTGTTTGACAATTGCTGTCACTGTTGGTAGATGTTTGTCCTCATGCCATGAGAGTTGGATGTTTCATTTGTGGTCTTCATTCCTAGATTTCCCGTTGCTGGACTTCTCCCTTGTGTCATGTAAGAAGCTGTTTTTGTTCACTGTACTCCAGACTGGTTCATGTTTTTTTGCTCTTGTCTACCTGCTTCCACCTTTAGTTCATGAATAAACCAGTTTACCACGTCTACCCCCAGTATGTCTGCGTTTGGGTCCCACTCCTACTACCTTTCAACCCCACACCCTGATAGATACCACCTAGCATCCACATATCCTAACAAATAAGTCAATGTGAACAATAATCTATGTTGGGGAATCTACTTTATAAACTCTAGCTAGTGAAGCTACAAGCTACTCTGTATCAGAACTAGCTACAATAACACTGCCTTTTTGTTGAAAGTAACAATTCCGGAAAAAAAAAATTTCAACAGAAAATAAAATGCAGTGTTTGGTCTACCAGCCTGCTCCTGAGTAGAAAAAACGGCTTACTACTGGAAACGTTATGATAGTGAAAATAGCTACGCTACCCATAAACTATTCTGAAATATAGACTACTAGCTTCGCTACATGTAACATAGCCACTCCCCAACACTAGCAGTGTATAATTCTTGTCTTTTCCCCAGTGAGACAGTTGGGTATTTGCATTAAAGTTTGGTTTCAGGTCAGATTCAGGTTTGGTTATTTAGTGTAATTTATTGAGAAGATTCTCTCTTTTTCTCTCTTTGTGCCATTTGACTATGTTCATGTGTGCCATGTGCTGCAAGCAGGGTGGGAATATGACTTTTTAAAATGTGAACATAAACCAGCCACTCAGTAGTAAATCATTATTTGTCTGAAATCTACCAGTCAGTTTCGTATTTTACCAGCATTTGGCTGGTGGCTGGTGCTAATTTCCATCCCTGTTTGTAAGTAGATAAACAATGCGAATTTGAAGAGGGAGCGAGTGTAGCCATTATGGTGCATTAGCCTGGTGAGCGAAAGTAAGGTCAGTCAGAGACCAGTGATAGCAAATGGTAAGATAGTTTTGATGGAAAAGGCTCCGCTCTTTGAAGGAGCTCTCAAAAAATCTGAGTTAGAGAACTAAATCCCCTTTAATAAAACAATATGAAAAATAAAGCACATAAGGAGGAGGCTGGGGTGGTGGTGTGAGTGTCAGGTTGTAATGGCCATACTGTACACCTGTGTGAATTTGACTAGTCAGCACCAAGTCAGCTCTTAATGAGCTGGTGATAAAGAGGTATGAATGAAACAGCTGATGCCAATCAGCAAGTGCAGCTAAAGTGCCTTGCCTGTGTCCCAGATATCAACCACAACCATTATTCCTTATAAAAATTACTTTTGATAAAAGTTCAAGTACATGTTACAATAGAATTATCCTATCCCAGAAAATGAGACCAACACTACCACATTATAAAATTGCATCCACAAGGGAATTACTGCACATGTGATATGACTGCACTGCAAACTTCTTTCCTTAAAAGAAAGGTCAGCTCCACACTGAAAGATCAACACCACCATCTAACTGCATGGAAACTATCCCAGGGAAGGACAACCTCCAATGTAATACAGTCCAGTTTAATCTGGCCCAGACTACCTAGATCAATTAGATACACAAAAGAAAACCATAGACAAAAATGGATAAAAGAGAAAGAAAAGTTTAAAATGTCCAAACTCACAACCCCCATGCAGTCGGGGTGAGGTGAGGATAAAGTCCAGGGTTCCACTGCCAGCTGTGAAGTGGAACGGAACACAGGCCGCCGACTGTAAAGGGGCAAGATGAAGGTTGGCTGTGGACACCGGCAACCAGGGGATAGGCTCGGGAGTGCCGTCCTATCTCCGTCGCAGGGGCTCTCTGTCATGTCTTACCTACACTGAACACAAAAAATAAAAGACAAAAAACTATGTTTTATGCAGTGCAGTACTGACTTGGTTTAAAAAACTAGCTGTTAGGAATCATGGTATTTGTCTGGTTTTTGGTTATGTGATTATGTTATGTTTTGGTTCTGTTCTTGTATTAGTTATGTTTCGGTTTTATTTTGAAAGGTCTTGTTTCATGTTCAGTGTGGGTGTCTGGTCCTCTGGCTTCTCCCTTGATTGTATTCACCTGTGTCTTGTCACTCACCTGTGTCTTGTTTCTTCGTCAGCCCCACCCTATATATGCCTGTGTGTTGCATTTGTGTCTTGTGGGGTCATTGCCTTCTGTTGCCTGTGGTTGTATGGTCGCCACTCCATTTTTCTTGTTGCATGCTCCATGTTCCACACTCCACACTCAACACTCCACACTCCGTGAGTTGGACCATCACAGCCTTTGGACTTAACTCTCTTGCTGGATACCTCTCAGTGCTCCGTATGAGTCTTCATGTTTCTCTGTCTTGACAATTCCTGGTTGTATGTTCTACTCACCTGTCATCATTACAAACAAACCTCTGAGAATGTCTGTCTGCGTATCATTATTAATATCTGATGTATCTCCCTGGTCTTGTTATCAGGTGAATTTACATGTTATGCTGTAAAAATGGTTGTAGTTCAATTCAGTTTTATTTATATAGCGCCATATCATAATAAAGTTATCTCAGGGCACTTTTTCACATAAAGCAGATCTAGACCGACTCTATATATTTAGAGACCCAAACATTTCCACCATGAGCAAGCACTAGGCGACAGTCGCAAGGAAAAACTCCCTTTAACAGGCAGAAACCTCGAGCAGAACCAGAACCAGGCTCTGGGTAGGCGGTCATCTGCCTCGACTGGTTGGGTTGAGAGAGGGGGAGGGAGAAAAAGAATACAGTAGTACAGTTCTACATACAGATGTAAAGTAATGGTAGTGCTAATGGTATTGATGTTAATATTAATACAAATAATACTAATGGCAGTATTATAATAGTAATGCTAATAATTAGACCAATAACAATAACAGCTGCAGCGGCCACCGAGCTGGAACACAGGGGCAGCAGGTGGCCCGCAACCACAGGTCCAGACTCCGCAGCGCCGCAACCACAGATCCAGACTCCGCAGCTCCGCAACCACAGATCCAGAGCTCCAGAGGCAGAAACACTTGCAGTAGTAGCCTGAATAAGCCTGAAAAAGGGCTAGTTAAAGTTTGTTAAATGTTGGTTTGAAGCCTTAATTGCACTCCTGCTGCACTGCTTCTTATTTCATTGAGCATTTATCCCCAGTTACACTTTTGTTATTTTCACTTTCAATTGTGAAATAAAACTGAAGGTAGCACATTGATTAGCATTTTCTCCTCATGGCAAAAATCCACTGACAGGCACAATGGATGGATGGAAGAATTAAACTGAATGGGTGATAGGTTGGTCAGTGTGTGTGGACTGTGTCTTAATGTTTAAAGGAACATTTGCACCCTGAGGCTAGACCAGTTGGGAACCACTGACTTTAAGGGTCAGTTCACCCAAATCACAATCACAACATATTTTCTCACTCACCTGTAATGGTATGAAGCTATGAAGATAGTTTGAGTTTGACACAGTATTAGATCTTAGCTACAAGGAAAGCAGCCCATTATAATGGAGATGAGTGGCACCAGCGCATTGCTTCTCAACACCTCCACTCCACCAACAACAAAATTTAGAAATAAAAATGGCAACAAATCTTTCTCTGCAGTCTTAAAGAACTCTACAGTCTCATGAAACATTTACTATGTTGACAAAATATTTCTTATAGTTTTCTGTACCTGCACCTCCTGCACTGTGCAGTGCAGAGAAGGACTCTGATCTTCATTCTTTAGTTGGATCCCCATTAGCTTCCACAAAGTGGTTGCTAGTTTTCCTGGGGTCAACATTAAACTGCTAATACGCTAAACTAAGTTGGTGAACATGGTAAGCATTATACCTGTTGTTAGAATTTAGCTCAGTACAGCTTCACAGAGCCGCTAGCATGGCTGTAGACTGAGACGCTGAGATGAAAGAAAGAAAGAACCCAGAGTCTCAGCTTTTAATCCAGCATGGATAAGAGGACCTTTAAGTGCTTAGAAAGACATCCAAATTCGAGCATACACAATTTAATGACAACTGAGCCAACGCCATCTCCTGATGAAGATTCTGTAACATGACTGAAAGCTCCAGAACAGCTACCAAATGGACCTTGAGGTGAGATTGTTTTGTCAACACATGGGTCTGTGTTGATGAGTGTTACTTCAGGTTATAGGGAGGTGAATGAATTGTGCCATTGCCATTGTGTGTCTGAAGGGACCTGGGGGACTGAGGGTGGTGGAGGCTAGAAATCAAAGTGTGGAGGCCATGCTGAGTCTGTTTGATTCTTTATCTACAGCATAATACAGAGGAGATTTTGACCCCTGCCATCTCCTACATGATCACACATCAACCATACACAGGTCTAACAGAGGGTTATTAAAGACCACTTCTAATGCAAATGTTGTTTGGATTACAGCTGCCAATAGGAAATTTTTATGTGATAGAAAAAGACATTTGTAAGGTGAAGAAAACATGTTGCCATCACAAACTGGAACTTTACTGTAAATGTAAATACCATTGTATCTTTTGTATGCATAAGGTGCTGCATGTATGAGGTTTGATGTATGTTCACTTGTAATGTGAATATATAGCTTCCTGGATTGAATATCAGGAGAGCCCATGATGTGATGCCCCGGGCCAGGGAAGCCTGCTGCTGTGAGGGAGGAGACAGACGATCAGAGACCAGAGGAGTCATGATGAAACACACAGATAAAGTTGAAAGGGGGGCTGATAAAGGCCATGTACACACTGTTAGAGCCTGTGTCCACAAAATACCATTAATGTGTCATTTAATGTGAAAAGTGGTGCTTGGAGCGTGGCATTGCCTTTCTGTTAGTGCAGAGCTATAAGTGGGATGAAAAAAGTTAGATGCCCTTTTCTGATACCACTTTCTAATAATATCCTTTATATCTATTTACTAATGCTTTATAGATCAGTTATAAGCATAATAAGGACTTTTGGGTTGTTTATCTGCCTCCAGTATGATACTTGCTTTGTCTTTTATGCACATTAGTTCAGTCCTTTAAAAATGCCTTAAAGTCCTCAACCATCCCTTAAAACGAAGGAATGTCTACTTGTAACCCCTCATCAATGGTTGCATATCTGTCAGTGACCAGCTCAACCAAAGACTGATTTTCCTAGTTTTATTTGCATATTTTTAGAGTTCTAAAGAAGTAAAATTATACAGTGAATTACAAGTAAAAAGAAAAGAAAAGAAGAGAGTCTGAGAAAATAAGCAATACTGTTTAGATCAGAAACATGCTTCTTTTGCCCTCTGTTTAAAGGATAGGTTCACATTTTTAGTCAGTCTTTAAACAATATGCCCATATGTACATTAAAAGCATTGGTTGCTGTAATTATTCCTACTGTTTATACTGGCCTTTGAAGATATCCCTTACAAAAGTGTTTTTAATGTAAGTGATGTGCAACATAGTCCACAGTCAAGATGCAAGAATGTGTTCTAAAGTTCAGCTGGAGGCATATTAAGTGGGTATTTTCCAAAGTTATAGTCTTTTCAGAACAAAATTCCTTCTTTGTGTTTTCCCGGACACTGTTTCGGTGCTTACCTGCAGTGGCAGTATAGCAACACAAAGTGTCAATTTCATACTAAACAACAAATGTAACTTTGGAAGATATCCACTTTTAAGTTTGTTGAACTCAAACTGATAAAGCCTAATATTAGCTTGAGCTGAACTTCAGAAAGTACATTGAAAACGCTTTAGAAAGAGATCTTTAAATGGGCAGTATGAACAGGACACAAAAGCTTTCAATGTACATATGTAGTAATGTTTTAAGACTGACTTGGAAAAAGTGTCCTTGAAAAATGTATCCTTTCATCTTGTAACAACTCTGATTTATCTTTCTTTTCTCCCCTTTCTTTTGTGAATGTCCTGGAATCTTGTACGAATCATGAATTCACACCAAATCAGGCTCTGCGGCGAAAAGGCCAGTCCTAGCCTACGGCTTTCAGGTTAGATAATTTGGCATGTTATACAATGAATAGAATGCAAGATTTGGAAAGAGCAAACTTAACAATTATCCCAAAAATCTTTTTACAGTCAGCTGGGCGATGAGTGGAAGGTGAAGCCAGAAGTGCAGGAGCAGCTTCACATGCGTGATCAATCAATCAAGCATGTGAGACATCAGTCAATCTGGTCAGGGGCAAGATGCTCAAGGAGATTGTGGCGAAAACGAGACCCTCAGCAGCAAGTCGAGAGAGGATTTTGTTCACCTGGCCCCCTGCCTAGACTCACTCATCCCCACACCCAGCAGGTGAACTACAGAGTGGCCTGTTACAAGTGGGCAGCTGAGCTGATCTTCTGGAGGCCTAAACCATACAATGAGGGTCAGGGGTGGCAGAAGAAAGAGGGAGGGATTTTGGACCCTGTCTAGTCTTGTGGACCAATTCTGCCCCCATCTCTCATTGACCTGTTGGCTGCTGGTGTTAGTGATGATGATGAGGGGGAAGAGGATGAGGTTGAGATTAATGATGAGATGGACGATGATGATGATCATTGAAACAGGGGGTTTTGATGACTTTTGCTTTCAATTAGCTAGTATTATCAGATTGACATCTATGTCAGTCCATTTAATAACCTTGCAATTGATATAAGAGAATACATTAGTTTCATTTGGCTATTGCAGGAAAGTACTGTGAAACAAAATGGCAAAAGTTATGTTGTTATGAGCCTAAAATGTGTTATTTGCCTGTTTTTCACCAATAAAGAGTGGTTGTACCAAGTCAATGACCTTTCCATGTTTTTCGCCACTTGCATGGATGTCAATTCAAGATGTCCACCAAACAAACCCTATGGGCCATTAGTTGACCTTGGCAAAAAAAATTCTTAACTAGACACCATTAGGGTCCTAAAAAAACAGGTTACAAAAACATGCAATGCGGGTACATGGGAACCTATTTCTCCTGCTGGACTACATGTTGTATTAGGCCATTTGCTGGCCAAGTAAGACTCCATACCTGCCTGCTCTCTTGTGGCCCAGCAGCTATGATGAAACAGTGATGAAAAACAAGACTACATAATAAAGCACTTCAAACGCAAAGCCCAGTTCTCGGAGCACACTATAGACCTCATTTCAGAGGAGGAGGACAGACAGCAGCCTTCTATATGTTCTGTTCCAGTTCCCATCAACCACTGTCCTTCCACTTCATCTGTGACCCGAAGGCTGTTTTATACAAGAGACATCATTTCAGTAAAGATGTGAGCAACAAGTGGGCGTCCTTATTTATATGAGACGTGGGAGGCTTGTTATCTGACAACGAATCATAGAAGAAGACCTCCACAATGTGTAAGGTAACATCAGGTAAAACAAACATGGTGAACAATAGTAAACAAAAAGGCTAATTTACGTCATACTACTCTCTTAAGTTTTCTTTTTTCAATCTTTCTGAATTAAATGATGTGTGCGTTCATGTTCTAAAATACAAATGGGAAAGTATCTCAGAGCATAAATCATTCAAATTTAGAAGATACTACTACGTTAATTTAAAGAAATAATTTGACTTGTCACTTTTGTAACTACCTATGATCATTTGAATTTTCAATGCTGTGTTTTGTCATATTCTATAGTGACTTATGATGGATGCCCTAATAAATTATTTTAATGTCTGTTTGTTATCAGGTGTCATGGAGGAAAAATAACTAGCTCTCAAATGACTTAATTCATGCTCTTGAATAATTTGTGTGCATGAAATAACTGAACATAACATTAAAAGATGAAATGATATTTAAAACATTTTAACATGTGTTTAAAGATAAATGCAGGTTTAAGGGATGTCATAGACAACCCGACGTTGTTTAACAGGCACAATCTGAAGAATATCTGTGATGTATTTCCATCCAGAATTAAAACAAAACTGTCAAACAAAACAGGCAAGTTTAGTGTAAGTAAACAGTGAAAGTTGTCATGCCATGGACAATCAAATCTAAATAATGCACTTAAACTGAATGCAGTTTTGTTTTGATTCTGGAGAGACAATCATGGATAAAGTCCAGATCTTGTCTGTTTGCCTGCTAAACAACATTGTTTTATCTTTGACAACCCTAAAACATATGTTAAATGTTGTTTGAAGTTATGTTCTGCTGTTCAATTTGCATACAAATTGAGTAATTCGAGAGCACAAACCAATAATAAGTTTGTAAAATGATTACCAAATCGTGTGTTTTTTCAGATTTTTCTCTATGTCACCTGCCAGGCTACTTTTTGTTTTGGTCACATCGATCACATGACCTGTGTAAGTGTGTATACTTGTATGGAGTTTTAGAGGGTTATATAATCTGTACATAGAACATAAACGTGTGCGTACTCTTGCTTAACTGATGCACTGAATGATTGAAGAATCAGACATAGCTGAAACGTCTGTGCATGGGCATTGTAGTGTGGGGAATAGTGAAACTAACTCCCAAGGGATGACCCTCAAGATGCCCAGAATTAAAAAGTTGTCTTTATCTGCTATTTCAAAATGTACGCTATTAGTGTCATAAATATATTATAATTGTTGGCTAAATAAATATTTGACAGGCTACTTTTAGTATCTAAAACATATTGGAGCCTCACAGGGACCCTCTGAAAGGTGATCATGATCCATTCCTGCAATACATGTAGGTTCGGACAAAAATTGTTCACTGTTGACAAAATTTCCAATACTATTTATGTGGGGGGTAATAAATAGTTAATTAGTGGTTACCCTGATAACCACTACAGATGTACCGTATGTGTCCAGTTGTTGATCCAGTTATTTGCACATGCGTCGATGGATGTATTAACAGGGGAAGGGGACCCCCTGAACCTTGACCCTTTCCACTGGTGTTCGACATACTGTACTGTATGTACTACTTACAGAGGACCTCCTACATTGCTACAAGCTGATATTGTGTTGCTACTACAACAGTAATGCAGTGCTGGTTGGATCTCTATTACAGCTTCCACTATCCTTCCACAGTGATGCCTTGCTTTTGGAAATTCTGACCAGGTGGATTAAGTTATCACCCTGTGAGGTTGTTGAGGAAAGCCTCGTCTTCTGTGTTTGTGTGCTCAGTGCCTCCTGAGATCATTGGAATTACACATTTTGGATGGTTCTCCAACTGTTTGACATACCTTGGATCACAAGTTAGCGGCCCCAACATTCTGAATAGCAGGAATCCAGCAGAGGCACTTCCTATTAAGAAGAATAAACCCCAGTGGAAAGGGTCGAGGTAGTCTTTACTGCATACCGGAGCACGGATTCTCTTTAAATTAAATTAGCGTGAATGCAAGTCCATATACCCTCAGTTCAGAGGGAGGACTGGCTGCTGCAGTGACAGGGATGACAGGTCAGATCACACTTTCCAAACCACTTGACGGTGTTATTCCAGCAGAACCTCCCGAGCTGTTTGCTTTGCTAATGCAACCTGAGACCTTGGTCTCGGAATATGACATCCATGCTAAAGCAAAGGAAATGTCTACCCTAACAAACCAAAACTACCACCTTTAAGTGTAATTTCTCATTTTATCAGGCCATGATACGCAGTGCACTTTGTAATTTGTGCGTTATTTATGTAATTAACATGAACGTTATGTTACCTAATGTTCCTTGATGTCTACCTATACAGTTCTTTTTTCCCAGGATGACTTTTAGCCATTTAATTCATAAGCTGCCTCTATTGTAGATCCTGTTTCTCTCCATTCCTTCAAAGGTCAGAACTGTCAAGAAATTTTGCCATTGGTCAGTGGCATGAATTCGAGGCTTAAAGTTCCCCAAAATTGAACTCTACACAAAAGCACTGTGGGAATTTACTTTGACTTCATGAGTAAATTCACTGATCTTGGCAATTCCATTAAAAGTAATTGATTTAAAAGTGAAATGTTATAATAAATGCTATAAATGCTGGTGTGACCAAGCCCATAGGCAACAAAGTGGACCCAGAAATGCAAATTACTACTGATAATCTTAGGTTGAGTGGGCCAATCCCTACCAGGTACATGTCTCTCTCATCAGCTAAATGTGTTTTACGTTAGCTCCTACACACACACACACACACACATACACACACAAAGCGGACAGAGAGGCTGCGGTGGAGACAGTGAAGCAGGTGAAGATGAGGACTAGTAAAAGTAGAAGCGATATTTCCACCTGCTTTGTCCGCGTTTGTTGTTGTTTTACACAACCACAGTGCGCGTATTAACCTAAAAGCAAATTGTTACAAACAAGCTAAAACAAAAGCTGTCTGTATGTAGCCTAACTATCTGATTTTGCTACAAATCTTAACATTTGGCAAATTCTTGTAAACTTGTCTACTGGCTGAGACATCAGCCCCCCCATTCATTCCATGAGTCATTTTCTTAACAAATATTTTGTGGTGTAAAACTCATTTTACTTACTAGTAATTCATTAAAAGTATTGTTGTAAATTTAAATATCATATATAGAAAATGATTAATGTATTGTTATCCAGTGAAATGAGTAATTTAGCAGGGGATTAAACACTTAAACACAACAAGGCACTGAATGCATGTCACATTCTCATTAGGGGCCCCCTAAATGTCTGATCCTAGAATCGCCCCTGCTATTATAAACCTAATAAAAACTACCACAGTTACCAGCCAGCAGTGACTATACATTTGAAGGATAATGTAACTTACATTATTTGGCATTTTGGCCACTAAAGTTGTAACGTTAATGTAAGCCAACCTGACGTGCTACCATGTGACGTGACATAGGGGTGTGTTCACAGCGTTTCCACAACATAACTGAGAGCAGCCTATTCAAAATATAAACTACCATTGATTGAACTACATTAATATTATGAGCCTGAACATAACTTAGCCCTTTCAGATGGCAGTGTTATCCGATTTGGGGAGCTCTGATACATAGCCTAGCAGTTCATTCTCAGCTAAAGGAAAATAGGAGAATTTTCCAGGACAGCACAGGATTTTCCAGGACATTTGAGTTTTTCTTTAATTTTTCATGTTTTCCATGACTGGAACATTTTTCAACAGTTTTCCAGGTTTTTCAGGACGCCTGGGAACCCTGATCTTGGTGAATAAACTTTATTGCAATTGTTACAGAACACAACCAACCAGGTTCAATTGAGCCATACAGTGTGAGCACAAAAGTAGCAGGTTCTGGCCATGCACAAAGCCCAATTAAAACATGTGGTGTGAGTTCACACAATGTACAAGGTTAATACAAATGTACAGTGTCTGGCCATCTTAAGGCTGTGGAGGTTGGGGAATGTGAATGGGCATGAAGAGCATCTGACTTTTATGTGTCTGCGATGAATGTTACCTTTGTTACCCCCCACCCCCCCCGTCTTCCGGTCTGGCACTTGGATCTTCTCATCTGATATCAGAAGGCAAACAAACACGGAGTTCCCAAACTATGGGACATTTCCTATAATAAAGAGATAAATCACATCCACATTCTGTGTCTGCCCTGTTCCTTTCTTTTCCCCACCCATAGCTCTTAACCATGAACACAAAGGAGGAATAAGGAGCCTAATCCAAACAGGCAGGCATTCCTTAAGCATATTTTTCATCCTGCAGAGAGGAGTCATGGCTATACACACACAAATAAGGGTCATGTGAACGCTGTGTACCTTCTGCCCCTGTCTAATAAAACTGTGACCTGAGAGATGGATGCACTCTCACTGCTCTCGCTCTTTCCAAGCACTGACACACACATGCACATTCCTCCTGTCCCTTCCACTCTCTACACACGCTTTTACACCTCAGAGTGTTCAGTATGCCCTACAGTGTATCCTGGATGCAGGAATTACCAGCACTCACAGCACGTAGAATAACAAGCCTGGCTTGCCTAGAGATCTGGTATGTAATCACAAAGAGAGAGGGCTATAATGTACTCATGTGTTAGATAGAGCCTGTGTGTATATTTGTGTCTATACATGCACATACTGAGATGGTGAGAGAGAGGTATCAAGCAGAAGGGCATGGGTTAACCAAACAGTGTCCATAACCTGCCAAGTGGCTGCTATTGCCGCAGCTCGACTCAGTTAATTTACTGAACCTGGAGACCAGAATGACGCCATGCCAGAGAGTCACATATGTTGTGTGGAGTGGGAGAAGAGATAACATGAGGAGAAGACAGCTGGGGTGTTTCATTTCAAGAGAGAACCCAGTGGGACAGGGATGCAGTGCAGATACAACACCCCTGGAGAAGTCAGTGTTTGGAGAAGATTTACACGTGTACAGTAATAATGCCAGATACTGCAGGACAGAGTCAACATGAACACTGATATTTTATTGTCTGTGACCATCAGGTATAAGGAACAATGGTGTGCTAAACTTACAACGTCATTCTATTTACTGGAGTACAATTTTGAAGTACTTCTACTTTACTTGAGTAATTCCATTTTCTGATACTTTATACTTCTACTCCACCACATTTTGGAGGCAAATATTGTACTTTTACTCCACTACATTCATTTCATAACTTTAGTTACTAGTTACTTTTCAGATTCACACTAACAATATGAAATATAACCAACAAATAAATTATAATGTATTATTATAGTTGAAGATAAGACTTTATTGATCTCTGGGGGAAATTCACAAGCTACCCAGCAGTATATAAAGTTATTTAAAGTTATTTTAATGAGTCCCACCTTTACCTGCTGCAACGTTAAAGTAATATACACATTAATGCATCAATAGTTATAATGCAATAATATATATTATTCTGAAATGGGTCATTCTGCATAATGACTACTTTTACTTTGGTTACTTTAAGTGCATTTTGCTGACTTATGTATGTCTACATTGTGGTATTGCTACTTAAGTAAGATCTGAGTACTTTGTCCACCACTGGTATTTTACAGTTTATTTTTACACAGTAAAATGACTTAGAAAATATTTAAGGTAGGGCAGCCTGTAAGTAAAAATACTTAAATCTGACTGAGGGAACCCTTATCAAAACTGTTAAAAATGTTTTATGTTACGCATTTATGTTAAAAAAGATTCCCCACTGTTTGTCATCATGCCTCTTTGCCACATCAATACGAGCGCCATGGCATCGAACATAATGAGCCCGAAGCTCCGTGTGAAGCCGGGATGTGTTGTTTTGTGCTATTCGCCGCTGTAGGCAAAGGAGGGATTGGAAATTCTTCACAAGTTGCAGGATTTACAGCAGGATTTTCCTCCATTGAATCAGGCTTTTACCGTGTGAAGGGACGTGCACGCGCATCTGCATTTGTAGCTCAGCCAATACGAACGCACCGTCTCTCTGAAATAACCTATGATTGGTCAAAGTCTCCCGTCACGGGATAGATTTTCTGAAGCCTGAAAACAGAGCCAAGAGGAGCGGCAGTAGTAGAGGTTTTCTCTCGAACTATTATGGAATTTTGCCCAGTGACGGCAAAAAAATACTGTCTACCCGGTTGGCTGCCCTACTTTATTAGGGAAGGTTGTTGGGACTGTATGCAGCCTGAAATGAGTACCTGTAGACACTACTCAAGGCTGTTAAAGGTGCTACCAATTAAGTTTATTGGCTTAAAAAAAACATTTAATCTATGTTTTTATTTACAGTTAACAATGTCCTATAAAGATGGTAGAAAGAAAGAAAAGCACAGTGTTCTTTGTACTAAAGCTGCTTGATTGCTTGATTTATTTGAATGTATGTATATATTAATGTAATATATATATAATATAGTAATGGTATGTATGCTTTTTTCTTGGACAGTACTCTCAACAGTAGGTCCTTTTAGCTCTTTCAGATAATCAAGACCTGCTTACCTCTTATCTTGTCTTATAAATAAAACATCCCTTGCAAGAATATCAAAGTACCACAAGATCTGCCCTTTCCAGTCACTCTTTAATGAGAAGAAATTGGTAATCACTCTTTTACTAGTTTGACTGTTGAGATTCTCTTGAGGCCATTTTAATTCCCTCCATTTTAAATTTACCTTGATCGTTTTAAACTGAAGCTGAGTGATTGTGACAGAGGAGATAGAGGACGGGGGGGAAGATGAGAAAAGGTGGGGGGAGTAAATGGTTGAGGAGAGAAAGTGGATGCGGAATAAATGGAGAAAGGGAAGAGTTAGAGAAGATGATAGAGGGAGGCAGTGCAGGAGGAAGAGGGTGAAAGCAGGAAATCGAGAGGATGGATAATTTAAGGGATGCTTATCGTAGTCATTGAGCCATTTGCTCTTCAGATGAAATTTACAGTATTTTTAAACCTTATTCTCATTATTGTGTCCATTCTGACTGTGGCTCATGCTAGCTTTGCAATTTAGGAAACACAAGTCAGCAAAACAGACATCGGCGCAAGCAGTGTGTGCCTCCTAGAGACTTTTTACACAAAGTATACACAGAAATTAGCCCCCTCAATTAGTTATTGTAGCTAATGCAAAACACCCCGTAAGTAGATCCCTATAGAAAGCCGAAGTGAAACCGGAACTTCCGGTATATGGCTACATTTATATAGCGCTTTATGTGATCTTGAGGTTGCTTGCCCAAATATACGTTATTTTGCTTGAGTTTGCATTTCCCAAATCTCTACATCAGAGGTGGCGAGGTGCAAAGTTAGCATGAATCATTTGCCAGAATGGCTACAATTAGGAGCATAAGATTGATTGAAAAATACTGTGATTTTCCTTCAGTTTTTCAGTAGCACAGGCAGAGAACAGCATGTCTTACTGACAGAATACATCTACATTTGCCTCTTTTTGATTTCCTCTGCAGTAGGGAGATCCATCTGAATTTTAACGCAGTGAAAATGAACACAGCAAGATGCTCTATTACATGTACCTCTGTTTCCTCGCTCTCTCAACTGTCTATCACAAGTTTCCCTTTCTCAAAAAGAAAATATGTAAATCCAACAGGACTGGAGAAGATAAACTTGTACAACTGGAAGCTGAGATATGACTGAGCTGTGGAATTCAAGCCACATGACCAAACCAGCAATGTTTTATAAAAGCCAGCAACTTTAGATGCTGTGTAGCTGATATTATTCCATTTGCCATTAACCTGTAATTACAATGGTGGATTTCCAAATGATGAACTAGTTCCTTGTTTTGGTTTTGAGCGCACAAACTTTCTCATCACCGTTGTTGTGGAACCCTACACAAAAGAAGAGAGAGAAAAAACAGCCATCAGCACATTAAAATAAAGCACTTATGGCTAATGGTCAGTGTTGCTCATCTGGGAGGCTGTGCGTGTACTAGCTCCTATTTGTAATTCTTTCTAGTTTCTAGAGTGTTAAAGCTTCTTATTATGTTCTAGTTATGTGATTATATTTTTGTTTACATTTCACTTAGTTCACTTTTAATTGTCGTAGTAACCAATTTTTCTCGCAGGTACTATCACCTGACCATTTTATTCAATTCAATTCAATTCA
>LKNJ01006765.1:0-15455 GCA_002120245.1 Maccullochella peelii
GTGTGTGTGTGTGAGAGTGTGTGTGTGTGTGTGTGTGTGTGTGTGAGAGTGTGTGTGTGTGTGTGTGTGAGCAGGTTAACAGATCGTGAACAAACACCGACTGTTAGAACTGAGTGTGTTTCTCTCTCACTTTGTACCACAAACACATTTTAACTAAACTAAACCTTTAAACTGAACTAAAACATAAATTAAACTAAAATTAACTGAACCTTAACTAACCTCGACTAAACTAAACCTGAACCTAAAGTTAAACTAAACTAAACCTGACACTAAACTTAATGAAACTGAATCTTAAACTAAACCTCAGTGGTAGTTTTTCTCACCACACGGCAGTTTTCCGAGTCTCGCCACTGTGTGAATCCTTCGACCAATCAGCTTCACGATCTTCCCGTCAGCTGTTCCAGTGAACAAAACATCTGCAGACAGAAGAGACAAACATCTGTCAGCTCTCAGTCTTCTTCATGGTCTTCATCGTCCGGCTGTAAAGAGAGTAAAACTTCTGGTTGTTTGAAGCCGTAAAGAGGAGACAACAGTCTGGAAACTGGACTTTCAGCTCTACGTGAACCCATTTCACAGAGAGGTCAGTGTGACCCAGACTGCAGCAGCATGGTGACCTTTGACCTTTGTCTGTTTCAGCAGCTGGAAACCAAACTGAAGAGATCTGATGAAACCTTCTGGCATGTTTCCCGAGACCACGTTAAACAGGGTCAGTCCTTTTTCACACTGTCACGTTTTACCCAAACTAAACCAACTAAACCAACTAAACTCTAAACTTTAAACTAAACCATCATGTTTCACTGACCTCCGATGTTGGTGATGGACTCTGGTCCGGTGATCTGGTCTTCAAACAGTCTCTGAGCCTCTCGGAGCTTCAGGTTCGGCTCCCAGCAGCCCTTCATCACCGGAGGCTCCTTCAGACTGCACGACACACAGCCACCAGCAGGGGGCAGGACACGAAACCACCAGCAGGGGGCAGGACACGAAACCACCAGCAGGGGGCAGGACACATGTGAGGGAATTTGATTAAATATACAATTGAAAAACATTATGTTGAAAATGAGAGTCTCTAAATATGTGACTTTTGTCTAGAAATATTTTAAGTTTGTTTCTAAACTAAAATAACGACTTTATTCTCATAACTTTGTAATGTTACTCTCAAAATATAACGTTTTTTCTCAAATATTACAACTTTATTTACAAAATATTACAACGTTACTCTCACAAGATTATGACTTATTCTCAAAATATTATAACTTTTGTCACTAAATATTACATTTTCTAGAAATATAACAACTTTTTACAACTTTATTCTAGAAATAATGAACATTTTTTTCTTAAAATGCTTGACTTCATTTTCGAAAAATGTAAACTTTCTTCTCAAAATGATTCTTGAAATCTCAGATTTCTTTTCCAGAACTGTTCCAGACTCTTTTTATAAAACAAGAGAAAACAACAACTTCTTACAATCAGGAGTCATTTCTACATACGTCCTGAAACAAGCTGATGTGTATTTAAAAAGCCTGATTTCACAGTAAAAGAGTTTAACCCTAACCCTTTCCAAAGCTGCTCAGGTCTCAGATGGACTGAGAGAAACCTGCTTCTGGTCCTGAATGATTCACCAGGAGAAGCTGCAGAGTTGGCAGATATTCAGACCTGCAGACACTGAAGCTTCAGTCACTGCGATCATCACTTTATAGTTTCATTTATACAAATACAGTTTCATCTAATGAACCACTCCAGGTTCAGGTTTAGAAAGGATCCAGATTTAAAACTTCAGGCTGGTTTGTTTCTCCCACTTTGGTCAGGTTGGTCCTGTGACTCTGGTTAAAGGTCTACAGAGATCCACCAGTCAGTGTTTGCTCATCTTTGTGTTTGATCGTGGTGTGATGATGCAGTGCTGACACACCCCCTGATGGCGCGTTCAAGGACACTCTGATGGAGCCAAATCCGGGTCAATAGTTTAGATCAATTGAAAAAAAAGAATTGAAAAACTCAAATTTGAAACTGAAAGTTAAATTTTGTTTTTGAACTTTGAAAAATACAACAATGTATTCAAACTAAAACTAAGTGTAGGAAAAGTTTTTTCAGTTTAAATATAATTTTGATTCAATTGTTGAATTCTTTTGAAGAAATAATTTATTTATAGTTTTAATATATTTTGATATTTGAGATTTGAAACTGTCAAAAACGTATTTATAGTTTGGATACAACCTGTAAATCCCTCTGAGATGTAGCGGAGTACACATATAAAGTAAAGTACAAGTACCCCGAACTCACAGTACAGTACTAGAGTAAATGCACTTAGTTACATTCCACCACTGGTGGTTTTTAAATCCTGACCAGTGAATCGGATGGTCACCTGCCAGTCCTGCAGTCAGCAGACTGCCTAGGCGGGCTCACCTGAATGCTTCAGGGTGGATGGGAGACTCCAGGATGAGGATGATGACTAGGAGAGGAAGAAGCAGAAAGCCGCCCAGAGTGAGCAGAGTAACCTGGAAGACCTTCCCGCTGTAGGTGCTGCGGGAGGAAACAACCACAGAAACACTTTGAGCTCCACCTGAACCTGAACGTTACGTTCTCTGGGGTTCCTCAGGGACCCACCCTCGGTCCTCCTCTCTTTCCACTGTACGAGCTTCCTCCCTCGCAGTAACACGACGCCCAAGAGGATGATGAATTGATCACTGCAATAATTTACTTCACATCTGTATGTAGAACTGGACTGTGCTTTACTACTGTATGTTCTCTCTCTCTCTCTCAACCCAACCAGTCAAGGCAGATGACCGCCCACCCAGAGCCTGGTTCTGGTTCTGGTTCTGCTCGAGGTTTCTGCCTGTCAAAAGGGAGTTTTTCCTTGCCACTGTCTCCTAGTGCTGCTCTTTGTGGGAATTGTTGGGTCTCTGTAAACATAGAGTCGGTCTAGACCTGCTCTGTATGAAAAAGAGCCCTAAGGTAACTTTGTTATGATCTGGCACTATATAAATAACACTGAAGTGAACTGAATAATGATTAATTATTAATTTGAGAGCACGAATCAAGTGTTTCTGTGTGTATTAATATATGAGATTAACTTACATTTTAATACATGTAGTTGATTTAAAGGCATCACATGAAATTCACTAGAGTCAAAAAATTAGATGGGAGCTACTGAGATCTGCTAAGCTAGCTACCTTTATGCTAAGCTAGCTTTCTTTAGCAGGAGTTCAGCTGTTATTTTCCTTCTCCATCAGGAACTGATTTAGCTGCTGTCTCATTTAATTCTGCGGGAAAACAAACAAAATAACCATAATATATTTAACAACTACCTCACAAGCTAGCTTTCACCTGATGGAGCCTCTTAGCAGTTAGCTAACTGGTTAGCTTACATGCTAAGTGCAGATACTGTGTTTTTAAAGAGCGGCTTCCACATTAATGACATAATATTTGTTTATAGTAAATCAGCTGTTAGACAGTCAGGTACAGGTTAAATATGTGTGTTTAGCCTTTAGTACAGGTGTATGGACAGGTAAACAGACAGACAGACAGACAGGCAGGTACGCAGGTAGACAGAACGGTAGGCAGGTAAACAGACAGACAGACAGGTAGACAGACAGACAGACAGGTAGGCAGGTAGACAGGTAAACAGACAGACAGGCAGGTAGACAGACAGGTAGGCAGGTGGACAGACAGGTAGGACTTCTGTCTCTGGCTGGAGTTATTTTTAGTTGCATAACTTGAATGTTGGAAAAACATAATAAACTTTAAACCCAAAAAGCACCAGCAGAATATCTTCAGCTCTCCTATCGATGATTTCAAAATCATTCAGCTTCTGATCGATCGGTCGTCTCAGCAGGATGCTAACATCCGGTTACCAGCTCGGGTAATCAATAACCTGATCGGTTCAGTTTCCTGTTTGAAATCAGCTCGTGATGATCAATAAATCAGACGGAAACACCTCCTGTGATCTAATCAATAATCAATGAGCCTGAAAGAAGCAGCTGCTGCCTGAGCTCAGTGTTTGGTACCGGTACTGGTGTGGTTTAGTGTCCACTCCGGGATGTGGGTCAGAAAGCGGCCCTGACTCCGTTTCTTACCCGGATCCCTTGTAACGGTTCTCCGGCAGCTCGTCGGTGATGACCTGCGGTCTGTGCACCCGCCGGAACCGGAGCCCCTCCGTCTCGTTCATGTTGACCCGGCTCGGCTCGGATCAGTGGTTGGCCTGGAGCTGGAACGGCTCGCTGTGTTGAGGTTTAACCCGGTACAGAGCGAGTAATCCCGGAGAGGAGCGCCGACACGTCGCACCGCACCGCACTGCACTGAGGGTGTTTACAATGACGCGGGCTGCTTCCGGTCTGTGCCTTCACAATAAAAGACCAAACGCCTCGTCATTAGTGTTTCCTTTTGGAATTTTCTAAAAATACAAAAAACTGAAAACAATAATTAAAGTAAGATTTACACTGCAGGTGGTATTATTTATTAACTACTAACGGGTCCAGATCCTGGTCTCAGGGGGATTTCTGAACCATCTTTCCATCAAAGGCCTCATTTGTTCACTCAGTGTGTTTATTTCATTAGTTCACCCTCAAATGGCTTCACAGTGATAAACCAGGACCAGATCAGAGGTTTTATGTGTCGTGTTGTTTCTGAAATTATTTACGTATTAAACTGAATGAAAACGTCTTTTATTTTGCTCTCAGAGCAGCTGTGTTTCATTCTGGACTGAATATTTTAACATGACATATTTTTATATTTTACATTTACACTAAATAAATGTTAAGCTAATTTAAAGTTTGTTTCCAGGATCGTCTGGACTGAAGGAACTCCTCCACGTTGTGTCTCAGATGATTTTCACAGACGGACAGGATGGGAGTGACAGACAGGAACACCAAAATAAGATCCAGGTAGTAATAAATCAATCAATCAATAAATAATAGGCAAAAACTCTGGTTTGTCATATTTGGCTTCAGTCTCAACACAGTGCGCCGGAGGTCCAGAGGTCTCCAACAGAGTGCAGAGCTGCTCCGAGCCAGCAGGGGGCCAAAAGGTTCATTTAAACTGAGGTATTTAAAGCAACTTTCATCGGAGTGAATGGGCCCCGCCTCCGACGCTGTGTCTTTATACATCCGTGGTTTCAGCCTCCCAAATCCCCAAATGTCCTCCAATCTGGGAGCAACTGAAACAACGTAGAAAATAAAATACATTTCTTTAAACCTTCAGACCCAGCTGAGGTTCAACAGTAAAAACAGTTCTTTGTTGATTCTGTTACATTCCCCCAAGTGTCCTCTGAGTCCTCAGGGAACAAGTTCAAGGACCGAGGCTCGTCCTCACATCCTGTTACTGTTGGAGAACTGAACAGACTGTCCAGTTTCAGGACTTTTATTTGCTGTGTAACACATTTCTCCTGCCAGCTTCCTGTCTGGCTCTGGACCCTCCTGGACTCTGGACCCTCCTGGACTCTGGACCCTCCTGGACTCTGGACCCTCCTGGACTCTGGACCCTCAGGCAGAAACACACTTGTGCTCTCGGAGGCTCCTGGTGGAGGTGAAGCTCCTGCTGCAGGCGGAGCAGCTGAACGGTCTCTGTCCGGTATGAACCAGCTGGTGGGTCTTCAGGTTGTTGTTCTGGCTGAACCTCTTCCCGCAGACGCTGCACTCAAACGGCTTCTCTCCGCTGTGGACGCGTTTGTGTCTGACGAGGTTCTGCGACACGCTGAAGCTCTTCCCGCAGACCTCGCAGACGTACGGTTTGTCTCCGCTGTGCGTGCGCTCGTGCAGCTTCATGCTGGCCTGCGTGGAGAAGGTTTTCTGACACTGAACGCAGCTGAACGGCTTCCCCTCCGAGTGGCTGCGCCGGTGCGTCTTCAGGTAGCTCAGCGAGCTGTAGCCGCGGCCGCACACGTCGCAGGAGAACGGCTTGTTGCCGGCGTGCAGCTGCAGGTGAGTCTTCAGGATCTGGGCGCTGGTGAAGCTCTTCCCGCACTCGTCGCAGGTGTGAGCTTTGTGCTCGCCGTGAGCCTGTTGGTGGCGATTCAGCGACGTGGACGAGGAGAAGTTTTTTCCACACTCGCTGCAGCTGTACGGTTTGATGCCGGCGTGGCTCCGCTCGTGCACCAGCAGCGCGCTGCGCTGTCTGAAGCCCTTCCCGCAGGCGTTGCAGATGAAGGCCCAGTCGCCGCTGTGCACGGCGCGGTGCACCTTCAGGTGTCCGGCCTGCGTGAAGCTGCGGCCGCACACGTCGCAGCTGAACGCCCGGCGGCCCGAGTGGACGAGCCGGTGGCGGCGCAGGTTGGCCGACACGCTGAAGCTCTTCCCGCAGGTGTCACAGCTGAAGGCCTTCTCTCCGGTGTGGACGCGGCGGTGCACCGACAGGCTGCTCCTGCTGGAGAAACTGTTCCCGCACTGCTCGCAGGTGTGTGGCCGCTCACCCGTGTGTGTCCTCAGGTGAGCTCGGAGGCCGCTCTGCTGGCTGAACGTCTTCCTGCAGACGCTGCAGGTGAACGGCCTCAGTCCTCTGTGGATGGTCAGCTGGTGGACGTGGACGCTGCGGCGCGTGGTGAATCCTTTCTCACATGTCGGACATTTAAACGGTTTGTCCTTCAGGTGGACTCTCTGATGTGCAGACAGGTAGCTGTGTTTGGAGAACTCCTTCCCACACTCTGCACACCTGAACCTCTCGTCAGTTTTCTGACAGGTCAGCCTGTGCTCTCGGAGGCGGCACCTGGCTGCCAGCGTCTCGCCGCAGGCCGAACACGTGAGCGGCCGGCTGCGGGGCCAGCTGGACGTCTGGTGCGTCCTGAGGTGGCTGCGGGTGCCGAACACCTTCCCGCAGTGAGCACACCTGTGGGGCCGCTGCTTGTTGTGCACGGTGAGCTGGTGGACTCTGACGCTGCTCCGGGCGGAGAAAGCTTTCCCACAGGTGGGACAGATGAAGGGCCGCTCCCTGCTGTGGACGCGCAGGTGAGCGCTCAGGTTGGTCCGTCTGGAGAAGCTGCTGCAGCAGACGCTGCAGCTGAAAGTCTGTCTGCTGCCTGCCGGACGAGGCTGCTCCGATTGGCTGGTTTCACGTGTAGGAGCGTCTGATTGGTGGTTCACCTCCACCTGAGTGACTCCTTCAGCTGCAGGGGGGGTGGAGTCCTGCTGGGGCTCGACTGCAGAGAGAGAGAGAGACCATCAGCACCATCCTCACAGAGGAGGAGGATAAACATGAAGCTCCTGTAACATGGTGGAAGTTTAAAGCTCCTACTGTCCTCCAGCTGCCTCCTCAGCTCCTGCAGCAGAGCCGCACAGAGCCTCCGGATCCCCGCCAGCAGCTCCGCCTGCAGCGCGCATGCACACGCACACGCACACGCACACACACACACACACACACGGTTAATAAATCAATGTATGTTAGAATTATAACACATAAAGTGCATCCTAACTGAATCAGTTTTACAGCAAAAAGAAAGATCATCATCATCTATAAAAACAAGCAGAATTAAGTGACAACATAAAAGCTTCAAAATCAAGTAAAATGAAACAAACGTGTCAGAGGTCAAAGGTCACAACGACTCGTTTAGGACCCTGAATCTCTGTCAAATACAATAATCTGATCCAGTCCGAGAAAATGTACATACAGAACATTTTAATCTCATATTTCTGAGTTAAAAGTCACACACATTCTCACACATTTTCAGACTAAAATAAAAAGAAATCTGGCAAAAGAAAAACTTAAATGTGAATTACATCATATAAATGGCTACTTTAATAAGACTTAAGGAGTTACACTGACGTTATATCTACGTTATATATATATTGTTTGTTAATGATTAATGACATGACCGTGTTTTTGTCCTTCTGTCTGTGATGAATAAATATAAGAAGCAGAATAAAGAGATTAACCTCAGTCTTTGAGCTCTCATCAGGTTTGAGTCTCTGACAGATTTCAGTCGCCGCCGTCAACACGAACTCGTCCAACATGGCGGACACGAGCTGCTCCACACAGGACGGCATTTCAGCTCAACAGCAAATAAACTTTAACTCCACCTAAAAACTAAAGACTGAACGCAGGAGAGGATCAGTTTGTGTTGTTGTCGCTGTGCGGCCATTGCTGCGAGGTTTGCGACACAGTCTTTTCACTGACGGCAGCTTTTACGACAGGAAGGAGTGAAGGGAAAAGTCCACATGTCGCCCCCTGCTGTGCGGAGGCCAGAAACACAACAACACAACCAAATAAAGTTAGATTAAACAATAAAAACAGACTATTTATGATCCGCTGAATGAGTTAGTGAAACGACATTATTACAAGTTTAAATATAAACATCAATTAACAAATAAATAACTAAATAAATGGACAGAAAGGTTAGAGAGAACAAAGAAACAATTAAACTATTTATTCAATTAAACGTCACAGTTTCATCATTTCTATGTAATTAAATTCATTTAAATTTAAAATACCTGTAATATATGAAATACATACATGAAAATGTATTTGTAACAATAAAATGAATAATTATATAACTAAAATAGTAAAAAGCCTAACAAACTGAACTAAATAACATTTTGTATTATAATTTTGTAATCAAGTTTAAGCATATATAAAATAACAAATGTATAAACTGTTTGTATGTTTAACAGTGAAAATTACAATAAAATTAAAATAAATACATTTAAGAAAGAATAAATACTTTTTAAAAGTAGCAGAAAAAACAAACAAAATAAAATTATAGTTTTAAAGCAGATTTGTGATTTGTGATATTTCAAATCATGAAATCAAAGTTAAGTTTCAATTTCATTTGATTTTTATCTGAATGCCAAACAAGGTTTTACAGCACTGTTTCTACTCTAAAGTAAAAAAAAATATATATATATATGTGTTCTGTAAAGCTTTATTAAGGCGACACACAGACAGTAGAGTTCATGTTTATTAGTGAATGTTTATTTATGATCCACAGAGCGTCTGATCAATAAATCTATAAAATCTGTTCACAAAATATTTTGTTCAATAAAAATCATCTGGAAAAAAGAGTAAATGAAAATAAAAAGAGATAAAGTCAGAATTCAGACTTGATTTATTAAACTCTGAATTAAAATCTCATTTAAAATGATGAAATATATTTTCATATTTATATTATATTTTATATTTTCATTCCTGTCGAACTCGTCAGATTTTAGATTCTCTCTAAAACTGAAACAGATTTTCCAAACGATAAAAAGTTCACAGCAACATTTGAACTCTGACTCCATTTGTTAAAACTGGTTCTTAGAGGATGTAAGGCCGACACACACACACACACACACACACACACACACACACACACACACACACACACACACTCACACACAGTAACACACACTCACACACAGTAACACACTCACACACAGTAACACACACACACACACTCACACAGCTTTGTTTTGGAGGGAACTTTATTTTGTGTAAATTGATTAATTAGTTGCTAACAGATATTTAAAACAAAGATAAAAATCCTCGTGTTTGATTGGTTACATTTGATTCACTATGACATCACACGAGATGTCTGTACAGTAATTATTAGAATAATAATAATTGATCTATAAGCGGCCAGTTAGCTTAGCTTAGCATAAAGACTGGAAGCAGGGGGAAACAGCTAGCCTGGCTAGTCTTCGTGTTCTCGACATGTGAGTTAAAAGGGTTTGAAGTCTTGTGGGACACACAGGAGCAGGGGATTGTGGGTAACCGCAGGGAGGTGGGAGGAGCTTCCGAGCAGACGGTTTCTGGTTCAAATCACCAAACTGTCTGAAAACTTATTTTCAGCACCGCGACGTAGCTACGGGTCTACATGAGGAACGATGATGTCATCCTGCTCGGCCCCACCCACTTCCTTCCTGTGCTTTAAAATGGCGGCGACAGCTCACACAGGAAGTCCCTACTTCTTCTTCTTCTCCTCTCTGCTCTGCTTCCTGTACCGCTCGTGGGCTTCGACGATCTCCTTGACGACAGACGGGTCGTCCAGAGTCGACACGTCGCCGAGGTCACCGGTCGTCTCCATGGCGATCTTCCTGAGGATCCGCCTCATGATCTTGCCGGAGCGAGTCTTCGGCAGCCGCTTCACCACCTGAGAGACAAACAGGAAGCACTGAGTCCTGATTGGCTGACAGGTGTCTTCATATCAAAGTTAATGGAAGAGGCAGACACACCTGGACACAAGGTGTAATGACACCAGACTGAAGCCGACTTACAGACAGACGGAAAAACTGCTCCGAAACCGTAAGAACTGATTTTAAAATATGATCATTGATCAGGAAGAAACGGGAATCAATTCAGAGAAACTGTTTTTGTGTCTCAGGCAAGATTCATCTGCAAGGAACACAAATAAAATATTTCTCATAACTTTTAGTTCCTGTTAAATCACCTGAAACCTGAAAACCAGCAGAACAGTAACTGAACCCCCCCCCTCGCTGCAGTGATGTCACACTGTACGCCGGTGTGTGTCAGTACACTGTGACATCACTGCTGGCTGTGGTCAGAGGAGGAACACTGCTGTTACCGCACTGTTTCAGGTGTGTGACATTGTTGCCATGGAAACCAGAGTAGGCCGGGGGCTCACCAGGAAGTGCTCCGGGACGGCGTATTTGGCGATCTTTGTGGCGACGAGTTCCCTGAGCTGCTGAAGGACGGCGGGGGGGTCGTCACCAAACTCCTCCTTCAAAACCACGAAGGCAAACGGTACTGACACACACGCACACACACACACACACGCACACGCATTAATCACACATGCTAACTGTTAGCGGCTAAATAAAGTAAATGGTTCCTCATGAATCCTCCTCAGACGTCATCAGTCATTTTATTTTGTTAAACAGAAATCTGCGCTTCATAAATAATGTTGGAATATCTCATCATGATGTCAGTGTGATCCCTGAATGATTCCGATATTGATCAATGGATGAATAAAGGCTCTGTGATTGGTTCCTCATTGTTGTGGCAGCCAGTCTCCTCACAGACCAGCAGGAGGCAGCAGAGGCCACAAACCCAACAATAAACCAAACGCATAGTGTCATAAAAAATGATGGTCACTGAAAGGTGACATGAGAAACAAATGTAAGAATAATACTATTACTAAAGTTTACTAATACTAAACTTTATCGTATATATTAATCTATTTATTTAAATCAAGTTATGCACTTTTTGTTTTCTATATTTCACCTCTGGACCTTTATTTTGAAAGGCCACAAAAACAGGCGTGAGGGTGAAGACAAAGTTTGATTTTGAACTCCTGCTCCACCACTTGACATGTTTCCATAGAAACCCAGAGAGCAGAGACCCGCAGCAGAGCATGATGGGAGTTTTTGACTCTCACCTTCTCCTTTGATGTCGTGTGGGAAACCAATCACAGCTGTTTCTGGAACAGCTGGATGTTCATCCTGCAAAACAACACAAGCAGCTGACGTTCAGCTTCCAGATAACAAAGAGAAGAAGAAGCTGCGACCAGAGCCAAACCCTCACCAGAGCGTCCTCGATCTCCGCCGTGCCCAGACGGTGACCGCTGACATTGATGACGTCGTCCATCCGGCCGGTTATCTGGTAGTAACCGTCCTCTGAGCGGGACGCTCCGTCTCCGGTAAAATAACAACCTGACAGAACAGAAGCCCTCAGACAGCAGACCGGGATCAGAACCTGAACGACTGCGCTGTGTTGTATCGTCACCAACCTGGATACGGTTTGAGATACGCGTCGATGAATCTCTGGTGGTCTCCGTAGATGCTGCGAGCCATCCCAGGCCACGGCCGGCTGATACACAGAGCTCCACTGACAGGGTTACCGGACAGAGGGTCGCCCTGACAACACACAGCATATACTCATGTAATACAGGACAGCGCTCAGGGTCACAGGTGGACAAGAGTCCAGAGCCCCCCAGCAGAACCTCTAGAACTACAGGATCTGAAGAGTATTTCTGCCGCTGCACAAAAGAGTAAAACTGCTCTCACATACAAGATGTTTAGCGTCTCTCTAATGTCAAACGTCCTCAGAGTTCTCCCCCCCGACGACGAGGCCAGTGTTAAGTGGTACAAATGAAATCCTGCACAAGTTGTCTGTTAAACCCACGAGGCCGCTACAGCGCCGTGTGAGTTAACTGTGAGAGGATTGGAGTGAGAGTGAAGTGACCCCGACCTCCTCTGAGGATGAAATGTGAAACTGAAGGAGGCCTGATCTGATCTGATCTACGCTCAGCAACCAGAGATGATGAGAAACCCTGGAACACGCAGATTACACTTCTTTAACAGAGGGAGCGAAATGTGGAAACTAGCGGATAATTAATTTGGGGGAGCGGCGATCATCCCAACTGAGCCTGAAAGTCTGTTAATCAAAGCCAACAGATGTTTTAACTGAGAGATTAAACTGGGAAAGAGAGACAGGGGTGTCATTTGAAGGCTCGTTAACCCCCCATCTAAAGGTCAAGTGGGGTTAACGAGACGCAGAGATTGACGGGAGATCTGAGCTGAAGCTGATTGGAGGATTTTAAATTTGTTGCATTATTTTATTATTACTATAAAAGCACATCGGTGTTGCCCTGACGATGGGAAACCTGCTGTAACACCTGAATGGCCCTCCAGCCGATATCATCACTGTACAGATGTTGTCCAGATGTTTGTATGTAAATAACCGTCTGAAGGTCAGTGCCTGGATGTCTCATAGTCTCCTGCAGTTAATCACAACCAGACTTAAAGGTAAACTTCGACCTTTTTAGGAAAGACACTCTCATGTCAGCTGGTTAGCTTAGCTTAGCATAAAGACTGGGAACAGGGGGAAACAGCTAGCCTGGCTCAGTCCAGAGGGAACAGAATCCTCCTCCGAGCTAAAGTATTTACAGTCTAATGAACTGACTGTAATTTACTGACTCAAAGAAGTGAAGTTCTTGTATTTGCTCCCACATTGCTGTGTTTTTCTTGTTGAGAGTATTTACAGTGTTGTTTTGTGGTTTTCAGGTCACCTTCTCTCCCATGAGAACCGGCTGGATGCCGAAGAACGGCCTCATCGCCATCGCCGGGACAATGGGAGCTCCTTCCTCTGCAGGACGAGGGGCGATGCAGACTCCCCCGGTCTCTGCAGGGAGAACAAAAGATTATTTCATATCGAAGAAGAGGAAAGAATTCCTCCGCACAGAGGGAGGGTTGAACTCTCTGGTGTTGCATTCGAGTGCAGCTGGGTTTGTTCATTAAATATTTGATGGTAAATATTTAACTGACCGACCTGCAAGACGTGTTTGAGTTCACGTCATGGAAGATTTTCCATAGATATTAAATTTAAAAGCCTGCAGCCCCATTATGAAAGTGTCTACTAATCTAAGTAAGTAAAAAGATTTATATCATCTTTTATATTAAAAATATATATTTATATGTGGTGGTTGGATCACTCTTAATGAGCAGAAAACTTCCTTGTTCCTAACTCACATGTGACCGAACTAACCAATCAGAGGAGGACTAAATGTGAGGATGTAGATTCAGCAGATTATAGAAACTGTTTTAAAGTTGCTGATGAAAATATTTAAATATGTAAATAATTACCTGCGTAAATAAACAAATATATGAATTAACTTCACTTCTAAACCTTACAGTATATATATATATATATACACACACACACTGTATGTACAACTGTTACCTCTGGCTGCCACTAGAGGGCCTCAGGCGTTGCTTCTATGTGCAGCTTTAATTTCCTTTAATTTCTTAATTTATTGGGGATTTTTCCTTTTTCTAAGAGAAAGAAGCAGCTGGCAGAGAGTTTAAAGTCTGATTTAAAAACAGCACACACACACACACACTGTAGTGATTGTCGAGGAATTAGGTCACACACACTCTCACACTGCTGTCAGTGATCCTGGACTGTCTTGTCCTGGGGGGCTGGTGTTTGGGGGGGTGTAAGTGTGTCGAGGATTTGATCTTAATTCATTTTCTGCAGAGCTGCAGATGTTCTGCTGCTAATCGTTCCAATTAGAGTTAAAGCTTCAGTGAAGAGAGAATCAGACGGATCAACAGTCACAAGCACAAACAACCCGGCAAACAAGAAGAGAGACGAGGAAACCACGTCTGAGACCGAGTCTGAGACCGAGTCTGAGACTGAGACCGAGTCTGAGACCGTTAGCTTAGCTAGTTGATGTTAGCCTTTAGGGCAGTGTCTGAAATCACTTCCTGTTTCCTACACATGGTTGTATATTTACTGTCGGCCATTTTATTACAGTGTATACATGAATCCACTGTGTGATGCCAGAGTCCAGCATGTTCACTACTTTGTGCAGCTGTCAGTGATGATGGATCTCAGCTTCCTGCTGCCTGTAAAGTAAACCAAGTGTTAACACTGTACTTTACATGACTCTGATCTTACACACTGCCACAGGATCACCGTTAGATTCTCCACATCACACCAGATCTGGTGTAAATCTATCAGTAGGTGGCGCTGCAACATGTTTTTGCTGGTAGCTGTGTGATCCAGATCACATGAACCCTCTTATTTTGTCATTTTGTTTCAGCGCGTCACCTCCACTCGTCCGGCCTCTGCAGGTCTTCCTGTGATCGAGCTCGACTCTGCGGTTTCTAGTTTGATCATTAAACCTCCTGAAAGGACTCTGAGTCATCACATCACATGACAACCTGCAGGTCAGGCAGCTTAACATGGAGATGCATTTCTGACATAACACATCAAAGTCTCTCTCTTCCCTCTCATGAGCCTGAAGGCTGCAGGTGTGTTTAGGTGAGCATGTGATTTACATACTCGGCTCTCATTGGACAGCTGTTTTCTCTTGTTTGCTGCTTTACCGACACAACAGAGCGGTACGCTTCCTGGGCGACGTGTTTTCATGTCCCGTCGCCTCCTTTAACTCATATTATACTGCTAACAGCTTACCTGTCTGCCACCAGGTGTCCACTACAGGACACCGTCCATCTCCAACCACACTGTGGAACCAGTGCCAGGCCTCGTGGTTAATGGGCTCTCCCACTGCACACACACACACACACACACACACACACACACACACACACACACATATATAAATACATATGAAACCATATAAACAGCTTGTGACTGTGTGTTTAATCAGTACTGTATTTACTGTAAGTACAATTTTGCAGTACTTGTACTTCACTTAGGTTTTTCCATTTGATGTTACTTGATGCATCAGTACTTTTACTTAAGTAGGTAAGTAAATGCAGGATTTTTACTTTGAAAGGAGTATTTTACACTGTGCTCCTTTAGTAAAAGATGACTCACATCACGTGCTCATCTTCTAACCCCTGATAGAAACTAGACACACACACTCTGTTGTTGGGACGTTTAAACCCGCCAACGTTAAGACGTGATCATGTGACCTGATCCCAGCGTCCTCAGAGACGAGCGGTCGAACTTCTTCACCCAGCTGTCGTCGTACTTCAGCAGCAGGCGCAGAGCCGTCGGAGCGCCGTAAAACTGAGTGATCCTCAGACGCTGAACGGTCTCCCAGTACCTGCCTGCAGGACCCCCCC
>LKNJ01006766.1:0-22502 GCA_002120245.1 Maccullochella peelii
AATCTTGAGACTCACAAGCGGGACTAAATACAATTTCCGTCTCTTCACTGTGTTTGAAAATGTCAGAAGTAGGGGAGTAAACTACACTGCAGTCACTGGTAAGATGTTTTCCCTCTGACATAGGCCTACAACAAGAGCCAGGACAGGGCTATGTAATTATGTAAAATTTAAAGTTTTATTAACAGATGGGTGTTGCTCACTTAATATGTTTTTGAGAAAATGTCAGAATGGATTGAAAGTTAAAAGAAGTAACATCAAATTGTGCTTGTAACATGCTGTTATTTAAAAACTTTTGTTCTTTACTGAAACAACTGTGTGTCCGCTGTCCTCTTTCAGCTCCTGAAAATGTTAAGGATGTGACTGTGTTGACACAAAATGAGAGTAGTATAACTCTCATGTGGGACAAGGTTAACAGCATCTCAACTTACATTCTACAATATGATAACAATGGCAGTGCCATTAAGGGGAATGCATCTTATCAAGATGCACCAGTTACACATGAGGTCTCTTCGCTTACTGCTGGGACAAAATATAACTTCACTCTCATTACTGTGTTTGAGAAAGTCAACAGCACTGGACTCTCATTTAACGCTGTGACTAGTAGGTGACCTTTGAGTATATGCTTGTGATATGCAAATCATACGAATTGCTGTATTTAACTGTACTTAACCTTAACAAACAATCCCACCAATCACTTAAGTAAAAATAAACTTTCAACAGACATAGGATTTAGAGGGACTAATGTTTCCTTACATTACATTACTTTACATTCTACCTAATCATAATGCAGAAGAGTTTGCAACTGATGAATAAAATCAGACCAGTTTAACACTACAGTAAAAAAGTGCAAAATAGATGCTAATAACTAGAGTTCAATGGAACACACAGCCAGTATATAGTAACTTGGACCTGACCTTGTACTGCCTACACAGGCGTCTAGCTTGTAAAGGCTTAACTAGACTGTCTCTAAAATTATTCATAATATGTAGGCTTACTCACACTTCACCTTAAGGTTAGACTAAATGTTTTGAAATACACACAATATTTTTTTAAACTTCTGGAACAATTTTATTCTAAGTTTCTTTCCAGATTCGAAATACCTTCCCAAATGTATTCACATTGATACATGGTGTGTTTGTGATTTAAGGTGCACATCCTAATTTTTCTTTCAGTCCCCTCAGTGGTGGCTTTGGTCAGTGTGACTAAACGCTCTGTGACCACCATAACCCTGGAGTGGAACGTGGATGTAGATAAAGACTGGACCTACTTTCTCCAAATCAATGGGGAAAATTTGCATCTTCACCCAAATAGATCTACGAATGTTGTTTCACATTCATTCCCATCTCTCCAGCCTGGAACAAAGTATCTATTCAGCGTAATCACAATGTTCTCTGGATTCAACAGCACTGCTTATGAAGGCTTCACAGTAACAGGTATATGGCCTGTTCTCTCTGACAAACTCATCTCAAACAAATCTCAAAACTGTCAATGGATATTTTTCAGTATGAATAATAAAATATTGTTCCACATGTAAATTTACAGAGAGCCTACAAGTCCTGGAAAACGTATTGAATTATGTGCTAAAGGCTTTTGTCTGCAATTATTTTCTCATTCATTTCAGCCATAGATTGTACCAGTGTAACCTGGCATGTTACTAACTCATCGATCCAAGGAATGATTGAAGGCTTGTTCTCGAATGCAACAGCCACTAATAAATCGCAAACTCATGTCAGTCATGGACGTAACAATGTGTCATTTTCTGGCCTTTACCCTGGCGCAACCTATGAGGTGTCTCTTGTGTATGAAGAAAATTCCACCCGTTTTCAACAGTGTATCCACAAACTGACAATCAGTAAGTACAAATCTGTCTGACACATAAACTGAATCTTTGTCTGCATGATCTTTCTCAATCTACATTTTAAGAATAAAGATTTCCAAGCATTTTAACCATAATGGTAGTAGAAGGTGCCCAGTACATTTATGTAATTCATTTTTAATCTAAAGGAAAAACTTCAGAGCAAAATAAAGTACCTTTTATTCACACACATATATATATATATATATATAACAGTTACAGTCTTTTAATAATTTTCTGTGGATTGACTAATCGTTTGAAAATTTGAAAAGATTGTTTCAACACAATACATTATGTGGCAATATTGTGTTATGTTGGACTATTTCTTTTTGATGGGAATAAAAGGCAAATTCATTTTTGCAGTGGAGTGCATATTTTAAAATTTTCATCCAGTCTGTGTCTGTAGTATAGAAATGCATGACTTTTTACAAATGAAATAGTTACAGGCTGTTTGTGATTGTACTGCATCTTTCCACATGTTTTTCTCAGTTCCTCCAGATTTAAGTGCTCACTGTGAGTACTGGGAAGCTGGCTATTCTGTCTTTATTGTCTGGAATAAACCGGATGGTGTGTGGACTGCAGTGGAGGTGAATGTGACTGGGCAAAGTCACAAAGTGGAAAATGGGGAACAGTATATCAAAATACCTGGATTTCTACCTGCCAAAACATATGAGGTGTCTTTAGCTTCACTGTCTGGGACCGTAAGGAGTTATGAACCATTTGTTTTTCCATGTCCTACTGATCCAAGGGGTGAGTCAAAGTGGCTATATCACTCTATAGAAATACTTTTTCAGTGTGTTTCCTGATGTAAAAGTTTAACAATATATTTATTTTACATTTATTTAACAATATATTTATGTTTCAAAGCATTTCATCCAAATTTTACTCCCTGTAGGAGTCATTGCAGGGTCAGTATTAGCTGTGCTGATTTTTCTGCTGCTGGTCTGTCTGGCTGTCTTCATTTGGTTTAAAAGACCAGATATCATCAGGTGGGTGCTGCCTAAGTGACTACCATCTGATCGTCTCCCTGAAATGTACTCAATCAGACTCAATCAGTGAACCTTATTGTTTCTTTCCCACAACAGAAAAAAGCCATTCATTGGTGGTTCCAAACTATCTAAAAAAAAGTACAAGTAAGTATACGTTTCATCATCTCTTCATAATGTAAACACCACTGTCAGTCCCTCTCAGTACAGTGTGGTAAAAAAGCGAAAATTAGGTCTTGTATAATCATCTGGGAGAGAATTGGTAGGTTAACCACATATGAAAAATAAACTGTATCTAAGATTAATGTCAATCTTTGTTCTGTAATATTAATGTAGGTCAATTGCCTTACAACATGACATGTTTTTCTTCAGAGCTATTTCTGTGGCAAAGTTTCCAGACCACTTCTACCAATTAAGTGCAGACGAGAACAGAGGGTTCAGCATTGAATATGAGGTGCATAAAAAAGCGAATTGTATTGCATTATTCCTCTTGTATGTCTTCCTGTTTTTGTATAGGACCGTAAAACTGTGTGTATAGTTGCGATACCGTTTTATTTGTTTTCTGTTTACCCTTGTTTCAAGCATGCCATGTCATCTCCCAACTTCCATGCAGAGCCTCATTCCTGTTGGCACGGAGCAGACACGAAAGGAAGCTCTTCTACCTGAGAACAAAGCGAGGAATCGTTTCAACAATGTCCTGCCATGTAAGCCTGTCCTTTGACTGTTGGACCATGCTATCACGAGCAATGGAGACTCATGAAATAGTCCAGATCCACTGACTCATTCTTGTTGCGGCTGTTGTGGTGCATTGCAGTTAAACAAACTTCAAACTTCTGTTTTCTCATACTAGATGACTGGTGTCGGGTGCAGCTAAGTACATCAAATCCCAATGAGACCTCCAACTACATTAATGCCAGTTACATGCCAGTAGGTATTCCTAACTGACAATCACTTAAGAAATCTCTTTCTGTAATTATTGTGCACCACCATATAGTGAGGTTATAAAAATCGACTCAAACTTTCAAAAAAAACTTCACTATCTGGAGTGAAGTTGCCACAGTTGCAAGTAAATGGTTGCTAAAACATTGCACAAGTGCATTCATTTGAAGTCTAGCAATTTGTGCCAACTTTCTGTGATTTCATGAGCATAAAATTGTGTTTTATTTCATACGGAGCAATGAAGGACATATAAAAGCTAGAGAAGTGCACATATTCATTTTGACAATTGCTTCTCAGGGCTATAACAGCAACAGAGAGTACATTGCCACTCAGGGTCCTCTGCCCTCCACAGTCAATGATTTCTGGAGGATGATCTGGGAACAAAAAGTGAAAGGCATCGTCATGGTAACCAACTGCACTGAGGGAGGAAGGGTGAGTCCTCTGGAAGATTTGAGAATTTTTTATTGCCAGATTTAAAGGGAAGTGCAAACTTTTTTGAAAAATGTATCGAGCTGTTTGAATCATTTGCTCTTATAAGTAATGTGTTGTCAAATGGTGACAATTTACACGTCCTACCGTGCAATTACACTTCATTGACACTTTTTGGTCTACAACTACATTAAAACAACTTCAAGAACCTAATTATTATTATTATTATTATTATTATTATTATTGTATGTTTCCTTTTCCTAGACTAAGTGTGAACGATACTGGCCTGCAGACAGTAAGCCTTGCCTTTATGGAGAGCTGTTGGTCACCATCAGATCTGAGCAGCAGGAGTCCAACTGGACATTGAGGGAATTTAGGGTGAAACATGTACGAAACATCTCTAAAATGTTATGGCGTAATTAAATAGGTTGGGTTTTAATATATCTCCACATTTTTGTGTCTACCTCGAACTGTGTCAGAGCACAAATAGCAATTTATAGAAAAATATTAAATGTATTCTGCTGTAAATGTCATAAGAGAAGCTTGTTTGAATTTGTACACATTTGCTTTTAAAGAAGATAAAGCTTGACAACTTCAAGTATCATTTACCAACCGCTATATTGGTTCAACACATAGACCAAAGGTATTTGAATTCCTCTGTGTGAATTTTCTTCACAGAGGAACACCTCAGAGGAGTGCACAGTGAAACATTTTCACTTCACCGCCTGGCCTGACCATGGAGTCCCACAGGGCACAGAAGTCTTGATCCAGTTCAGACGACTGGTGAGACAGCACATAGAGAGAGAAGGGGCTGGAGCACCAACCGTGGTGCACTGCAGGTACAGAATGGGTACCACTTTAGGGTAACAACAAATCAGATAAAGGTCAACTGCAATTATATTGTATGATATATACTGTATGTATGTACATTTTACATGGAATACCAGCGTTTAAGTTTATTGGCATAGTTTTGATGTTAGTTGTGGATAACAAGGTCTTCAGTTTCTAGGTCAGTAGTAGGTGATTTCTACATGTTAAAAATCTACTTTGAAACATCAGGACTACCTGATGTTGACCATCATACCTGGACACTAACTGCTTACCTTTTGCTGTGTGTCTCTCTCTTAGTGCTGGAGTGGGGAGGACAGGCACTATCATTGCCCTGGATGTGCTGCTTCAGCAGCTAGAGAAAGAAAGAGCAGTGGACATCAATGCCTTTGTGCACAAGATGAGACTGAGTCGACCATACATGGTGCAGACAGAGGTAAAACTGATTGTACTAAGTTGCTTCATGCTGAGCTTCCACTTCCTTAGTTACAGTGGGGCAAAAAAGTATTTAGTCAGCCACCAATTGTGCAAGTTCTCCCACTTAAAAAGATGAGGGAGGCCTGTAATTTTCATCATAGGTACACTTCAACTATGAGAGACAGAATGGGGGGAAAGAATCCAGGAAATCACATTGTAGGATTTTTTATGAATTAATTGGTAAATTCCTCGGTAAAATAAGTATTTGGTCACCTGCAAACAAGCAAGATTTCTGGTTCTCACAGACCTGTAACTTCTTCTTTAAGAGGCTCCTCTATCCTCCACTCGTTACCTGTGTTAATGGCACCTGTTTGAACTCGTTATTAGTATAAAAGACACCTGTCCACAACCTCAAACAGTCAGACTCCAAACTCCACTATGGCCAAGACCAAAGAGCTGTCAAAGGACACCAGAAACAAAATTGTAGACCTGCACCAGGCTGGGAAGACTGAATCTGCAATAGGTAAGCAGCTTGGTGTGAAGAAATCAACTGTGGGAGCAATTATTAGAAAATGGAAGACATACAAGACCACTGATAATCTCCCTCGATCTGGGGCTCCACGCAAGATCTCACCCCGTGGGGTCAAAATGATCACGAGAACGGTGAGCAAAAATCCCAGAACCACACGGGGGGACCTAGTGAATGACCTGCAGAGAGCTGGGACCAAAGTAACAAAGGCTACCATCAGTAACACACTACGCCGCCAGGGACTCACATCCTGCAGTGCCAGATGTGTCCCCCTGCTTAAGCCAGTACATGTCCAAGCCCGTCTGAAGTTTGCTAGAGAGCATTGGATGATCCAGAAGAGGATTGGGAGAATGTCAGATGAAACCAAAATAGAACTTTTTGGTAAAAACTCAACTTGTCGTGTTTGGAGGAGAAAGAATGCTGAGTTGCATCCAAAGAACACCATACCTACTGTGAAGCATGGGGGTGGAAACATCATGCTTTGGGGCTGTTTTTCTGCAAAGGGACCAGGACGACTGATCCGTGTAAAGGAAAGAATGAATGGGGCCATGTATCGTGAGATTTTGAGTGAAAACCTCCTTCCATCAGCAAGGGCATTGAAGATGAGACGTGGCTGGGTCTTTCAGCATGACAATGATCCCAAACACACCGCCCGGGCAACGAAGGAGTGGCTTCGTAAGAAGCATTTCAAGGTCCTGGAGTGGCCTAGCCAGTCTCCAGATCTCAACCCCATAGAAAATCTTTGGAGGGAGTTGAAAGTCCGTGTTGCCCAGCGACAGCCCCAAAACATCACTGCTCTAGAGGAGATCTGCATGGAGGAATGGGCCAAAATACCAGCAACAGTGTGTGAAAACCTTGTGAAGACTTACAGAAAACGTTTGACCTCTGTCATTGCCAACAAAGGGTATATAACAAAGTACTGAGATGAACTTTTGTTATTGACCAAATACTTATTTTCCACCATAATTTGCAAATAAATTCTTTAAAAATCCTACAATGTGATTTTCTGGATTTTTTTTTTTCATTTTGTCTCTCATAGTTGAAGTGTACCTATGATGAAAATTGGAGACCTCCCTCATCTTTTTAAGTGGGAGAACTTGCACAATTGGTGGCTGACTAAATACTTTTTTGCCCCACTGTAGGTGCCCATATAAGGTTGGGTCTCTTTTGGTTTTTAGCTATGCTTAGATTTCCCATTTAAACTACAAGTCATCTACCTGAATATTTACCAAAATAGACACTTTCAAATAGAATGTTATTTACAAGATTTTGTATCAAGATCTCTGTCATTTTGAAAGTAAAAATAATTTCAATCATATGAAATTTTAACATAAAGCCAGCCGTGTGTGGCATTAGGTTGTGCAGCTTCTATGTAAGGGTCACACCTTAACATACAGTATGCTATTTTTGTGTGAGAACTGAAATCTTGCTTTCAGTTACAGTAATGTAAGCTTATATGCACATTCATATTCTTTGTGACACAAAAGCTTGGCCTACATTATTAGGAAACTCTGAGGCCAAACATCTACATTACACAGTTTAATGTGTTTAACCCTTTCTGTGGCAATACTGCATATGAGGAAGTGTCAGCCAGAATACAGCATGTAAGCATAAGTACTCTACACCCAAAGTTCTGCTTTTCAAATGACCAGAATCTTTGGTTTATTTCTTTTCAGTCCCAGTATGTTTTCCTGCACCAATGCATCGTGGACTGTTTGCAGCCAAATGACAATACTGAAGAGAACATATATGAGAATGCAGACATGATATATGCCAATGCCACTGCACTCCGAGAGTTTCAAACAAATGCCTAAACTAAGAAAGATTGTCTTTTGTGCACTTAATGAGAAACTAATTCTACATGCTATATTTTGTTAGAAACTGTAAATATGAAAAACTTTCAAATCATATATTTACTGTATATGCATAGCACACTTAAGATTTTATTTAACATAAATTTTTGTTCCTCTCATCTGCCATGTATATTATTATTATTATTATTATTATTATTTTGAGGGAACAACACTCCATATGACTGATGGTTTTCAAATTAAATTTTCTAACAAGAAATGTAGAAAAGAATGATTTTCTATTTGTACAAGAGATAAAAAAAAAATTTAATAACAAAAATACCTAAATGTGTTTTTACAAAGTCTGCAAAACGAGATGAAAAACCCAATATGCTGTCACATTTACATGTTACACAGAACAGGAATTCGACTCAAATCAATCGTCCACTATAAGCTGGGTTTTGGTTCCAATGTTTGTACTAAATGTGTCAGTATGTTGACGATCCTCTAGAGCAGACAACACACACACACTCTGCTCACACATCCTCCTCTGTGATGCCTTTACTTGGTGGGTCCTGACTACTGGATACAATAGAGAAGTTGCCATTGATGAGTTCCTGTCTGGCTTTTAGGGCCTCAGGGTTGATCTCTACTAGCACTGAATGCCGCTTGCCTGGATGCAGGGCCTCAATTTTACCAGCTACAGGCGGAGGAGGGACGGAGAACTTCCTAGCGATGTTGTGCAGGACACTGCACGCCTTGATAATGTTGGACTTTTTGTCCAAAGAGCCTTCTTGTGCAAAACCGAGTTGCATCAGACACCTGAAACGCCTCTTCATGGAACCGAGCGTTGTCCGCATGACATCGTAGATTTTTGCGTGGGCCTCATTGAAGCGGGCCTCATTGTCATTTGCAGGTTCTGACACAGGAGTCAAGACATGTTTGCTTAAGTGGTAGCCTTTCCCACCTTTAAGAAAGACACAAGAGAATGCAATTAATACAGCATCAGAAAAACAAGACAATTTAAATGTCAATCCTAGCGATTGTAATATAATGAGTTTTAATTATGCAGATGAAACTAGTCATGTCATATGGATTGTGGAGGGTACAAATCGGCCCCGCAGTGTACAGTTTGCCAGGAATGCATTACACAAAGTTGAGAAACTCATCTGTACACCTACTCGAAACCAGCATGATTACACCATAAGTGTTTTATTTAGAAGATGATGAAACAATAATGTGTTTCAGAGCTGGCTGTACACTAAAAGGACGTGCATCATTTACATATTGAGTGGGGAGAGAGTTCAACTACATATCGTGGTCTTCCTCAGCAAATGGAGTTTGCTCTGTTGTCATGGTGATTCCATGGCAACTGAGCTGTTTTCAGTGATAACTGAGCAAATTCAATCTGCTGAGGAAGACTGAGAGGGTTGGTTGAAAGCCCTGGAAAAAGCTAGTAAATGGACCTTGAGTTGAGATTTTTTTTTTTTGTCAAAACAACATTATTTTCAACAATTTTATTCAAATGTGTTTATTGACTAGGAGGTAATGGAGTTATAGGTTGTGCGTGTGTGAGTGGGCTGATTTCACACTGAAATAACAAAAAACATACATTGGCAAAAGTTAAGCGTCACTTTGCATAGATATGAATTAAGGTATGACATCAAAACAGGAGGTCACTGGTCTTATTTATGCATATGATCAAATGGGTCATCCATTGCCTTTTGTATTTTTTTTGTTTATCTTATCTTACCAATAACCCAGTATGGTCCGTGCAATTCCTCCTCCATTTCCCTTCCTTTGAACGACGAGTCCCACATTTCCTGCTCAAACGTGCTGCCCACACAACACTTTTCTACACTCAGGACATTGCCGTCGGAGTCACATATGATCTGGCTCACGACCGACGTGTAACCCAAAGTGTTGACAAAAGACCTGAAGGTGTCCTTCTCATAGGGTGAAGCTCTGATCTTGAAGTGAGCTGGAGCCAGGACGCCCAGCACATTGGGGATCCCACAGAATTTCTCTATCTTGAAGGCGATGTTGGCTCTGGCTTCCCGGATTAGTGGGAATGAGATGAACTGATCGGCCATCCCTGCGATGACCCCGGACACTGTGCTAATGACCGCCGGACAGTCGGTCGGGCTCAGTCCGACTTTCTGCAGGACGGCAGCGGTCGAGACTCCGTGTGCGTAATGGTTCAGTGCCACCATGACCATCGCGTCCACGGACAGTTCAGGTTTCTTCAAAGCGACTTTCTTCAAGCGGTTGCGGACAGCGTCTGCGATGAAAGCGATACAGGGTCTGGTGAGGTGGAACATCTGGAACAAAGCTTCGTCGTCGAACTCGTCGAAACAACTCTGAGCCCCATAGTCTGCTCCGCCATGTCCGAGGAGCTCTTCCTGGACCGCGAGCCACACCGGCAAAGCGAATGCCATTTATTTACTACTGCAGTATGTTTTAATACACAAACAAAGATTACATTGAAATGTTAAACAGTAGCAAGTATCATGGAATCACGGTCTTCTTCTTTGTGTTTCTTAGCGGATCGCAAACCAACTTCATACCGCCACCTACTGTATCGGAGTGTGTAGAGTCATGGCATTAGATGTAATTAATGTTCTTCTCTAAGGTTTAGGCAGTCCGCAAAGCTGTTCGTTATCGCCACCTAGTGGACAGGAATAAAAACTACAAACGAATGCAGCTATGTTTAAATAAATAAACAAATAATGAAATGGGGAAAAAATAAGCAATTTCAGTGCAAAGTACATGGGGGAACTATAATTCATAGTGCAAATATATCAAAATTCTCCTGTATATTGTAAAGCCTTTATCATATCATCCCACTCAGCCACATAATCCGTATTGGTTTACTTTTCTCTTATACAGCCCCATCCTGACTAATGTGATATTCCATGACTTTCCAGTCCATGGTTATTTTTTGCACAAATAACTTCTAGACAGGCTGGGAAGAAGAGCTGATTGCCCGTCTGCAAGATATTCTAGAAATTATGACAAGTGGGAACCCTGGACTTTCAGAGAAAATAAAATCTGTTTTAAAACATATAGTATCTCTATAAACGAAAAGCTGTTTAATGTGGGAGAATTATAAGTGGAAAAGAGGACATTCAAAAATGAATTAATGTGTGTTGCAAGTCTAGTTGTGATTTCGACCAATCAGATGGATGTATTTTACAATAAATCTTGTCTAGTGCTGCTTTAACGTCATAAGCCTGAGTCAGGACATTTCAAACAGGTACTAAACTTAGATCGGTTGCAACTTCACTCCTAAATTTCTAGCAGTGGATCCCGTGGTCAAAATCTTTCAAAATGCAACAGGATATCATGGCTTATATATTTCATATGATAATAATGTTATCAGAAGTGTAATTATTGCACAAAACATAAATACATATATAAAAGTAGGTAATTTAATCAATATAATCATTAGCTACCCTTTTCATCCACTTTACAAGTTGCTTTGACAATAGGTTGATTTGTTTGTATCGTTATAGTGTTACATCACATTCAGCATATCAACATTATTAACACGCACACAGCACATCATTTTGTCCAATATAGATCCGTAAAGCATCAGAAAAAGTCAATTTATTCAGTACATATTTTGCCCCATGTTGCATTGTTAAATAAATAAATAAAGCATGATCCTTCTTTTATAAACAAAGGGTAAACAGTGACACCCTAATAAATCCACAGCAGCTTCCTTTCTACTCTACCTCCATCTAAAATCCATTTCGGTTTGTTATAGCTTGGGCGACAAATAGAACATTTTGTTGACTTCACTAATGGAAACATCTTTCAGTCTGGGTATTCCCCCCTTGTGGCAGCCTTCTGTCCTCTGGCCTCGAGCGTACACATCTGTGACAGAAAGGAGACATTCAAGGGTGTTAGGGTCGGGAAGTTCAGAACTCCATGAGAAAATCCTCTTAACATTTGAGTGTTTTCTCATGTCAGGAGGCATGATGTCAGAGATGAACTGTATCATATATATTTAGTTGTATGTATGTAATACTTAGTAGTATGTAGTTCTTCTTCTTAGTTTTAGCAGAAGTAATTGTAGTACTAATTACTGTATAATGGGGGCCGGTGTGGCAGTAGTATTAATATCAGTAGCTGTTGTAGTATAAATGTTAACAGAATATAAAATTATAATGTTGCCACCCCGGTGCATCGTCACCTAACCAGCAGTTCACAGTTAGCCTATAGCAAACAGCCTCACCTGTGATGTTGTCCACGGAGTCGAGTGGAGCCGTGTTGTTCATGTTCACTCCAAACAGCAACACCACAAAGATCATTATTGCAACCAGCAGATAGATCGGCACAGCAAGGGCCCAATATCTACAAAAGACAAAGTATTTCAGTGAATGGATCCTAAACCTCTAATGTGGTACGTGTATTTCCTGAGGAACACAATTTCACTTAACAGTCATGAGAGGGAACTCATTATTTCATAACTACCATCTGATCATACTTTTCTACTTACTTTTGAGGCCAGTAAGTGAGCCCTATTGAATGAAGCCAATCCTCTGGTATAAATGCCCACAGGCAATACAGAACTGTGGAGAGAAGAAAGGAGAGTAGATGTCATATTGCAGACATGGTTGACAGGGTTTTTTGTTTGAATAGTAATTGTGTTTAAACAACCTTTTCGTTTTTCAAAGATTGCCGGGTATTTATGTTTCAGAAAAACAGATGCTTAGCTCTGTGACACGGATGTAATAATAATATAAGAGACACAAACTGGTGTTATTGTGTCTAATATTTAAGACTACATGATTTGTCTGGGTTACGTTATAACCTGGGAAGTCAGACCTGATTAAAATTGTTTTGAGCCCACTGGAATAATGTCTGTGCTGTTGTATTGGTATGTACATAGAAATGTATAAACATGCTATTCAATTCACTTAATGTCTCTCCTGGATTTTCCATTTTAATTACACATGTTTACTATTTTAATATTGGAAGAGTTAAATGACAATATTTGACTTACAGAAGCCGAACTGTGAGCCGAGGAAAAGAACAAACCCATAAATGGCTCTCTCAGGCAGAGGAGAGGGAGAGTTTTCCATCATGTTCTGAAACCACAACAAAAACAGAGAAAGGTACGATGAAGACGTGTCACAATTTAAGGAATTTATAACGTGTCAGACCCAAAGTGAACTCGAGTTACAAACTTATAAATACGTATACACTTGGTTCATCTAACAAGTAGTACAGGCCTCCTGAGAACGTCCAGATTAAATGACGCTCAAAAAACGCTACCATTTCCCTGTCAACACACCGAAAACTGAAACTTTGGATATTTACCAAGATGTCCTCGAAATATGTGACGCGACGTATTTATCCAAAATGTAAGTAGGAATAAGTTAAAAAAACAAAAACCCAACGTTATAATTATAATGTCTAGCAAAACTCAGATTGCTTCTTTTCTCTAACACACCGAAGCTGTCAAACATCGTTGACCAATTATCTTTCGTACATATTTGTCCCATGTGATATTTGGTCCGATGTGAAACGTTTGCCAGAAACGGAGTTCCGCATTTGGAATAACACACAAAAAAACCCAGCAAACATTTTAACATTTTAAATTGGATTGGATATAAGTTGAAAAGGTATACCGTCGTCGTTAGATTGTTTAGTTTAGTAACTAACTTGACGCTCTTATGTTACGGTTTCATGTTTTTGCCGGACACATTTTGCTGGTACACATGTCGGAAAGATACATTTCAGCATGGCTTTGGAGCATCTAGAGAATACCACTGAGCATTTTTCTCAGCATCTAAGGAGAATATCCGAACATTTCCTTTGCGTTGGTGCAGATACACGGTAAACCTACTCTGGGGAAACATTTCTCCGTTACTTCTTTTAACGTTTAGTTACCTGGTAACCAAGTGACGGAGCTCTGAAAATCCAACGTGGCTGAGGACGGTTAACAGACTTTACATATTTTAAACAAATAATACAAAATATTTCACCGAAAGTGGCCATAATGTCAAAGGTGAACGCAAAGAAAAGAGACTTTCCTGCTAAAACACAACGACCCACATCTACAGAGAAAAACAACACAGCGAAAAGGAAAAGGAAAAACTGGATAAAAGAGAAGTTTAGAAGGAGAAAGCCTCCACCCAAGGACCAAGAAAAAGCTAAAGTTCAGCAAACGTTACCTCCAAAAGATGTCCAACAGTTCTCTGCAAACTGGAAAACATTACAAGAGGTTTGTTATTAATAGTTAGTTAATGGTTCAGTATGTCTGTAGCTTGTTAACAAGTTTGCATGTCATATGTATTAGATTTTGTCACATTCAGTACTTTCCTGAAGATTGTTCACAACTTTGCTAAACTTTCCACAGATGTTAAAGGCCAGTCAACCGGAGAGGAAGCAGCCCATGACACCAAAACATCAGAATGATGCCTTGCAAAAAAAGCAGGCCAAAGAAAATTCTTCGAAAAATATTTCCAAAAATAATGTGTGTCCTGGGCGGACAGACACTGGGGAAAAGGTGAAGCACAAAACTTTTCCTAACAGTGTTGTCCCCAAGGACTCTCAGGTGAAGTCAAAGGTTCCAGCTGTCTCAGAGGCAACACAGTCTACTGCTCCAAAAAGGAAAAAGGACGGTGGAAAGTCAAACAGCGAGCAAGCAGCCAAGAAGAAGAAGTCTGTGGTTGAACAGACGAAACCTACAGAGTAAGTATACAGCACTAAATTCTGCTAATATTTAGGTCAAGAAGAATGGTGTCTGCTAACTTCATCTTGTCCTGTGCCATTGTAGAGAGGACCTTTGGTTTGATGATGTAGACCCTGACGACATTGAGGCAACAATGGGAGCAGAGGCAGCCGAGATCATGAGGAAGAAGCAGGGCATTCAGAAGAACAAGGACACAGAGAGCGCCCTGGTCAAGGAGAAAGCCTTTGAGGGGTGAGTGATGACAATGTCCTTTTGTAGCCCCACGGATGTGCTTCAAGAGAGTTCATGTCATACTGGTAAACGTCTAATGACAGGTTGTTATAATAACTTGGAAACATTCAGTTAAGTTAAATTAATCAGAATACTATCATCTTAAATGATCTTAATTAATGAAATTGATTGTGGCCATAAACATACATCTTTCTGAAGTGAACAGCTAAGTCATTAACTGATAACATTAGGCTGTGAGTGCAAGATGTACATGCTTAAGAATCAGCTTAAAACCAGAATTTTTTTACATCAAGAAAGCTACGAAATGACCATTTTTTTCATAATGATTCTATTTGCATTTGTTTGTTTTTCCCTTTATGGCAACTTTGCTTGTAAATACAAATCTGAACCTGCAGCTGCCTTGAATATAGATAGATAGATACAACTTATCTTTTAAAGATGATACAACCAATCCAGTTAAAGGGACATGAATAAAACATGTCTTAACAATATATGTAACAGAACAGAGACAACAGAACCTCCCGGCAACTCCTCAGGCAGGTTGACATAGTAGTGACGACTGTCCTCTCTTACGTTATCACTATTTGCAATTTGCCAACCGTTAGTCTCACCAGAGCCGTGGCCATTGATTGCGAGATGGTGGGAGTCGGCCCTGATGGAGAGGACAGCATCTTGGCTCGTGTGTCCCTCGTGAACCAGTTTGGGAAATGCATCTATGACAAATATGTGAAACCCACAGAGAAGGTGACAGACTACAGGACAGCCGTCAGTGGCATCCGACCGGAGGACATCAAAGACGGTGAGTCATGAAAGTACTTGTAATGAACAATAAACAACTATATGAGAGACTGAAATGCCATAATTTATCATCCATGTTTGCCTCACTGCAGGAGAGGATGTACACACTGTGCAGAGGGAGGTTGGTGAGATCATGCAAGGCAGAATAGTGGTTGGACACGCCATACACAATGACTTAAAGGTAGCCTGGGTGTAATACCTGAGAGGGAACTTAAGTCATTTTCAAATAAATGGAAGCACTTATAAACCAATCTTAAACATCTTCTCTGTTTCAGATTTTACTCTTGGATCATCCAAAAAAGAAAATCCGGGACACTCAGAAGTACAAACCTTTTAAGAAGACTGTAAAGGTACTTATACTACTTTAACGTTGACAAACCATGTGCATGTGTACCCCTCCAAACGACCGCTAGAGAGTCCCTGACCCAATTCTAAGAATCAGTGTTGTATATTGTGTGATTACTTTCTTTTTCTAGAGTGGTCGACCCTCGCTGAAACTCCTCTGTAGAGAAATACTCAACGTTAAGGTCCAACAGGGTGAACATTCATCTGTAAGTCATCAACGTATCAAACACAACTCGCTGTTATTGTTTTCAGACGGTGACACTGTAAAACTTAGCATCTTGGACTGATCTCCGCCCCTCTCTTCTGCTGTCTACCAGGTCCAAGACGCACAGGCCACCATGAGGCTCTACACGCTGGTGAAAAAGCAGTGGGAAGCAGAGATTAAAGCCAGTCAGAAGAACAAAGACTCAGAAAAGAAGAGTGAGAGAAAGCCCAAGTTTCCCAAGAACAAGGGCAAGAATCTCGTTAGATAATGAATTCACAACTGCGAGAGGATGGATCGTCCCTGGATCAGCAGACCGGACTGAAATGAAGACAAAACCCACAGTATAAAATTGTGACACTCGTGAGCTTTTGTAAGATCAATCATAACAGTGCGGAAAAACAAACCATTAAGAATAGCAAAAAAAAATGAAAATTCTCGTAAAAAAGTGTTTTTTAACAGGTGGTAAGAGTGATTTTTGTCAGCCTGACGGGGCATTCCAGGATGTGAAAGACTGTTTGTTTGATCGTTCCACGACTTATGCAAAGACCAAGAGTGTTCTGCCTGAGCATCTCAGGCTGTGACTCACACAGGGATTAAAACATCTGAGAGAGCACGGAGCCTTTATTTACACTGATCCTTTCAGCCATTTCCTCCTTAAATATTTCCAGACATCCTTTCCCAATATGTTACTCACAGCAGTTGGAGAGTCATGTGCCACCCAGTTTGCTCTTGGGAACTCAATCATTTGTCCACACAAGGCGTTGTCAAAGTATTGTTTTTGCATTGCGGTTCCAGTGTTATATCAACAGTTTGTTTAGGTCATGACTTGTTTGTTATAATTTGATTCTTGGTTGCCTTAAAAGTATGAATAAAAAGTATTAATAAAACGTGGGGGAATTCTTTCTATGTAGCTATATTGCAACTATTGTTTATGAAACTCCTCACCAGTGATACGGTTTTTATCAATGACAGACGTGAACCTATCCAAGTCCACTCTTGCCGTATGCTGATCTCTCTAAGAAGCAGAGGGTTCACTGAAACGTGGAATATCCAAAGTCTGCTCCTTGGATTTTTATGATCATGTTTTGTTTAATCAGCTGCTCATTTATGACCTAATGACCCACAACATTGACAGCCAAAGTTTGTGCAAAGTTAGACCACCCAAGTGTACTCTATGATCACCATTGCTGTTCACACCTTAAACTGTTTTCACCTCCAGGCGTTCTCCGATGACCCCAGACTTGTGTTTCATGAGACTGGTCTTTCCCATTTGGATCGGAGCTTCTCATAGCTACGTAGACTTTTATAAATGTGTCTTGTGCTTCACTTCCAGTGACAGGGAAGGCTTTAGGCTGCTCGTTTGCCCACAGTATGTCAGTGTGATTTGCTGCACATGTTTGATGGAGAATGTCCCCTTCTCATAGTAGAAATTAAACCTTGGTCTGAGTCCAGACTCTAAATTTAAAGTTAAGTTATGGAGCCTGATCAGACTCTGGAGGCCTCAGGCAGTTCAAAACTGTATTTCTTTCTCTGACAAACACACAAGGAGAGCGACAGGTACCCTTCGGTTTAAGAAGGATGAACTGTCTTTCCTGATTGTTTCTGCTTCGAATGCTAGTGTATTTTAAAAAACAAAATGTGTTAAATGGATAGCTTTGGTCTCAAAAGCAAATGTACTCTGCCCAGGTTGTTTTAATCAAATAAGTATTTTCCTACACAATCTCATCCATGCCTGAATTTTTATTTGGGTTTTTTGTTTCAGTCATGGTGATGAATTAAGGGATTTAGGCTCCTTCTATACCAACAGTATGTCAGTGTGATTTGCTGCCCAGAAGCTGATGCACAGTGTGCCCTGCATTGCTGAAATGAAGATGACGCCCTTGGTCTGCAGCCTGCAGGCCCTAAATTAGACTCTATATGGATCTCGGTCAGACGGTGTGAAGGCCTCTGGCAGATGAAAAGCAGAACAGCAAACCAGGATTTGACTCATCTGCTGATACAAGACTTTTTAAATATTTAGTTTTCTGGATAACACTGGTAGTTTTGGTACAGATTTGTTATGACTGTAGTACAATCGTATAGCAGAGCTTTCCTATATGTACAGCTAATAACTTTTGTAATGTCTCCCCCTAGTGGTTGAACATTTAAAGATTATACAACATTCTGTAGTAAGCATAGAGTAAGTAATAAGTAAACAAGAATTTATTTTAAGCAGTCATTGAAAAGCTTGGTTCTTAATATTTCAAAATATATTATGGAGTTCTGTTCCGAGTGTGATAACTGTTTCTCTACTGGGAAACTGAAAAAGTGATTGGCAAACTAAAAGTCAGCAAATTATCTGACAATTAGAGTCGGCTGAATTAATAAGAAAACATGGATCATTATGATGATGTTGGGCTTCACCTGTCTTTGTTTTGAGGCTACTTTGTCTGGATCTTAACCTGGAGGAGCACGTTAGAGAGACCAGGGGCCTGTAACTTTGGTAAATAATGAAAGCTAATAGCAGCCACTGAAGGAGGGAGGCTTAAGAAGAGACTCACTCAACATACAGTTCAGTCAGGGATTATGAGAAGGAGATACAGACTAGCAGATTTGACAGATTATAGGAAATATATTGCTGAAGATAGAAATATAGTAGTGCTAAACTTTTATCAACTGAGTTAAAATAGTCTATAAAATTAGTTATCTGAGCTCTGTTGGAAACAGCTCAGCAGAAATAACAGTGGTCTCAGTTTGGACGAGGCATGCACCAAGGATGTCATGTGAGGCCACATCTGTTCATTGTTGTTATATGAATTTTTACACCAGCGTAGCTACCATTTCCAGGGAATCTAGATAGACTTAACAGAAATCAAACATTAAAAGTTTGGACTTTATAACGTGAACGTGAATACAGTTATGCAACCCACAACAAATAATCCAAGAAATATCTTTTCTATCAGATCTTTCGTTCAATAGTGTGCATATACAGAATGTGTGTTGTTATGCTCAACAAGAAACAGACAACTTACTTACTGCATGTGTAATGGACATGCAAGGGCCTCACATTCAAAGTTTCCAGCTACTGTCATGATTACAAAGGCTAATATGTTTTGCAATTTGGTTTGTTTACAATTTGTAAGTNCCCCCCCCCCCCATTATAATAGGTATGCAGTATAAGGGTTAAAAGTTTAACACCACTCATTTTTTGAATCAATAAGGTTTTTTTAATTTCCTATAGCCTTTATAAAAGAGATATCTAAACATACAGTACACAGTAATCAGACACTAAAGATTATGACCTTTTAGAAAAATGAGTCATTACTTAAGAGAAATTGAATCAAACATGATTTTATTATAAAGATTTCTGAGAAATTGTATAGACATTATTAAGCCACACAGTGTTGCAATCATGATTCATTCATCTCTCCATCCATCCTCTTGCTGCCTGTATGGCTCCACATTGTGATGGCTCACAGGTGAACAGAACAGAAGACGTCTATTCAATTAGAGATTGATGGCAAATTACATTTTTGCTTAAATGAGCCCAAAACATTATTCCATCTCATCTGGCAAAGCCCTTCCTTTAGTGCCCTTCGGAATGATTTTCAGGTCTGTGTTATGCTTATATGTGATATCAGTCTGTATGTGTGTCTGTTATACATACAGTGGAATGTACTGTATGTATTAAACTATGGTCTCAATAAGGCTCTGTTTAAAAGATGATCAAGGTTTTGGTTACATACACGCTTGCTGAAATTTTCCTCCTAATAACTGCAGTGCTGGAAATAACATGGTAATAGGGCGGCATCCACTCCTTTAACAAATCTCATGATGGGATTGGAGACATTACTGTTGTTGCTAACCTGGCACTTAGTTCATAATTCAATAAGATGTAGCTTACAGTCTTCCATACTACTGCACAGTGTTTCTGTCTCGAAAGTGATTACAGTCAATATTGACATTTGTTCTCTGTATCTGTAGGTTTTAAACACACAGCATGTAAGCAGCCGCTCTGCAAAGTTTGATTTGTGTGTCTTGTTTAGTTCTCAAAACCAATATTATATCTCCGTGCGACCACCTTCCACTGAACCATGAAATAGGTTACAGACCTGAAGATCACTCCGGGTCCAAGTTACATTTTTAATTTCTGAACACAAGCAGCACCTAGTCAGTGGACACTGTTTTTCGGTTAGTGATGGACAACATCAGTACAGATTACTGAACCACCAGTTTCTCATTGTCAATCAGTCTTGCATCTGTTTACCCAGCAGTACAGTCCTCATCTGTGCAAATATACTGTACGTGGTAGATATACAGCAAATACAGTTGTTGTTTCCCACTATCATTTTTCATTTGTGTAATATATACAATGTTTAATGCCTACCCATGCAATAATGATAATAACATTTACTGGAAATAATGGTGAACTGATGAGACTGAGGACATCATCACAGATGTGCTTTTTCCTCCGCCAGTGCTTGAGAATCATCTCGTGACCACACAATGTCTCCTCAGGTCTGCTGCTCACTACTTCCTTATGCATGAGCTGCACTATGCTGCCGCCAAGAGACTGACTGTGGATGTGTCTGTGTTGATTAATGCGCACTCTTAGGATGAACAAAGTTGAACATTCAGTATTTATGCAGGTTGATGAAGAAACACTGTCAGCTACTTTCTGTGGAGGACTTCCTGCTCATCTGTTCTGGTCTGAGTTCACTTTTAGTTTGATGCAGAGAATGTTGCCTTGATCAGAGGTAGTTGACAGTCTTGTTGTTATTGGACATTGTCAGTCTTAACTGAACATGCAAATGCTGTATGTTAATTTAGTTCTTAGCTGATACTGTGACTGAAGTGGGAGATGACATGGAGTTCTTACTAACTTAATTAAAACTACTTCTTACTTACTTAATTTATAGCTAATACGTTTTTAGCCACGCTAGCAGCGTAGCTCTATGGATTGCAATGCTGGTCTGCTGGTTGCTCGTTCCACCACTTTGATGCTTGCTTGCTATTTTAACAACAGTGGGATGGATTGCCAGCAAATTTTGTAAAGACATTGATGTTCCCCAGAGGATGAATCCTAATGACTTTGGTGATCTCCTGACCTCTCCTGTAGCGCCAAAAGCAGGTTGACTTATGGATTCAGAGTGAAATGTCTATGTCAATGACTATTGGATGGATTGCCATGAAATTTGCTACTGATATTGAAAGTCACTAGATAGTGTGTTCTAATGACTTTGATGATCCCCTGACTGTTCATCTAGCGCCATTATTATGTCAGCATTTCAATTTGCCCAATACATTTGTTTATGGGTTAGGGTTAGGCAAAACTAACATTCCCATCAACCTCAGCTGTACTTCATTTAGTGCTACTTTGCAAAAGTTAGCATGCTAACCTGCCGAACTAAGATGGTAAACATGGTAAGTATTGCCTGCTAAATACAGCATTGTTACTGTGAGCATGTTAGCATGCTGATGTTAGCATTTAGCCCTTATATATATATATACATATATATACATATATATATATATATATTGTATAAAAACTCCTACAGGCTCTGCTGGAAGGGCTCTGGCTGCTGTTTAAACAGCTTGATCTATCTAAGAATTATTGAGTACACCTGTATAAATCTTGTGTTTGACCAATCCTAGGCGGTGCTGCAGGGGTTTGGGGGGGTTGCAAATGAACAAGGAGTGATATAGTGCAGAATAGGGTTATGGATTGTTTCCTGAGGGTGCAGAAAACAGCTCTAAACCTCACACTTAGTAGAGGTATTGGTTGGGGGCCACGTAAGGTGTGACTTTGTTCCTAAATATTAGACATACAAAATACATACAGAGAAAAAGCAGCCTTACTGCACCTAAAATACTTTCATATTTACATAATGTAGCTCATGTTCAGAGTGACTTACAATGAACAAAGTCTCTTGCTCGTGGACTCCTTAGGACATGTGGCTTCTGTGGGGATCAAATCTGTAACCTTGTGGCATTGTTTACAAAAAAAATCCTTGGAAAGCAGCAGTGGAAAAAGACTTCCCAAACAGGTCAGTATTAATACAAAAAAAAGAGGAGGGCAGCCATCAAATGCAGAAACTTCAATTCAGTTCAACAGCTCCCCTCCTCTTTACCTTACATAGTCTATCAAAACACAGTCCCAGCTGACACAGATGCCAAATTCTATGTGTCAGAATTACTGAAAGATATGGTTGACTAAAGAAATGAATTGTTTTATGAATTATAAGGTCTTTTGAAGGAAGGTGCAGTGGCTCTGTGTTTAACACAGAGAAGCCATTGACCTTTATCTTGGTAGAGTTTGTTCATATGGTTTTCCTCCAGTCTGAACACCTGCAAGTTAGGTTGTCTGGAGACTCTATCTGAACGTTGCTTGTACAGTGGGGCAAAAAAGTATTTAGTCAGCCACCAATTGTGCAAGTTCTCCCACTTAAAAAGATGAGGGAGGCC
>LKNJ01006767.1:0-15451 GCA_002120245.1 Maccullochella peelii
ATATATATACACATTCAATTCTATCAAATGCTTTTTCAGCATCCAGGGACAAAAGAAGCCAAGCAAAGGTTACTATCAGTGCCGAGGTTCTCTGTAGACTAATTTCATAAATATAGATTAATATTCACTCCATCATTGTTTGTATCTAGTATCTAGTGTCTAGACACTTCAGAGAGTTGCACAGAATAATTTGAATAATACCCCATAGATCATTGTACGAGCAATGCTCCGTCCAAACTAAAGGATGCCTCCTTAATTTGGAAGAAAAAAATCATGTCTTCAGTGAGATAATGAAGATACTGACTGACCGGTAATGAACCAGATAACTGACACATCAGTAGATAAAGCAGAAGTGCTCAGCATTTACATACTAATTTATGCATTTATATACAAGAATAGGCATATGTTGCTCAAAGCCTAAAACTACTTAAAATTCATGACGCATCTTTTGCTTATTTCCATATTTTGCCTGCATTAATAAACAAACAAAACCAAGCTTAGTGTTAGTTGCAGGTTCGCGCGCCATAGTGCGTGTGAAGCTGCTGAGTATAACAGCAGAAAGCATCAAATTCAAGTAGAGTTTGGAAGTGCACAGAGGGCGGAGGAGACAGTCGGAGAGAAACAGGGGATCATCTTTCATTCAGACCTATTTTCTCAGTTATCTTAAAAGTTACACTTGTTTTTGGGATCACACTGTCAGCTCTGCTCCAGTTTCCTGTTAAAAAAGCAAGTAGTGATCAAACTTCAACCCCCATTTTCTGCAAAATGCGTACAATTTTGAGTGATATGCTGATTAGAGCTGCCCAAACAAATCACCAAAGAATGTCTAGAAAGTCATGTAAAATGGTTTATTTGCGTTTCTTGTTGCATTTTAAAGAGTTCATCTTTTAAAGGAATATTTAATGGCTTTCTTGCCAAGAGTTAGTCTGTTAGTCTCTCATGTCTGTCTGTTAAATATGAGGCTATGGCCAGCAGCTGGTTAGCTTAGCTTATCACACAGACTGGAAGCAGGAGGAAACAGCTAGCCTGGCTCTGTCCAAAGGTAGCAAAATCTGCCGACCAGCTCCTTTAAAGCTCATTAATTAACATGTTATATCTTCGAGAAACAAGGTGTAAAAATGACAAGTTGCGGTTTTATGGTGGCTATGTGCTGAACTGTTTCTTGGCCGGAAGCAGTGACTTCCTGGGGGCATCCTTGAGGTGATGAAAAAACGTTTTCTACTTGGGTTTTTGTACGGATTAAACAAACAAGTTACAACGTGTTAATTAGTGAGCTTTATACTGTAGGTGCTGGTAGGTGGGTTTTTTTCACTAACAGTGCAAATCCCAGCTACCAAAGACATGGGAAAGTGTCCAATTAGAAAAGGAAAAAAATGGTGTAACCTGAACTGTACAGAGAAAGAGCAGATTTGAGGTTTAAGATAAGGTGTAATAAAAGCTTTAGAGTGCATAAAGATGCTTGTGTTACAAAGCAAGCTTAAGATTGGCTGATGCCTGATGTTGCCACTGATAATGATAATGTAACACCCAGGGATGATCGGCTTTTGTCTTTGCAAATCTTGAGGAGTTACTCAGACTCTGCAGTGGAGGGAGTTTTCTAGCTTAACACAGGCAGTGTTAGGCTAGAACAAACACAAAAAACAAACTAAGACAGGAGTGGATGCTAACTGAATCTAACAACAAGTTAGAAGTGCAGTGGATCTACTCTTAAAGTGCAGCAAGCACAACTAATACTAGATAGAGGGATTTTGTAGGGCAAGAACAACAGGGCCATGCAGCCCTTGGTCTTGGCAGAGGCAAACCTCGAAGGAACAAAATAACAGCCACAGAAAGTGGAAATTGATTGTAGGAAAAAAAAAATCCATCACCAGGAGAAAGTGGCAAAGTGCAAATCGTGCCGAAGATGACCTGGGGCAAAGAGAGTGGAAAGTGTAGAAAACCACAGACTTTGCTGGAAAAAAGTTGGCCGCATCTATGATTATTTGAGCAGAATACGATGTGCTAGCATTACCATAAATCGCAGCCTTTGGCTAGTTGGTGTTTGGATACAGCAACGCAGAGACATATCCTGTCAGGATAAAGTTAGTCTTTCTCTCGTGAGGTTGACACGCTCGACGAAGCACGCGATAGTCCTTAGCTGCAGCAGCTGAGAGTAAACAAACATGAATGAATTATTAACCTGCAACAAATTGGATTTGTATGTGAGGGTGAATATGGCAGGAAATAACTATTATTAAATATGAAAAGGTTACGCCAGCTGGGTGAGCATGGGTGACTGAGATTAGCTCACACAGGTCAGAAAATTACACCCCTGACGACTGTAGCTGGTCAGTTAGTAGAAGACGAGGTTGCACATGAATGAAAGAGGCTTAGGGACTGTATGAACATGATTGGGCTGGGGAGGGGGGCTCAACCTTATCTTTCACTTTACAAAACCCCAGTATTAGTAATATTTTATTTGGACCTTCCCCTTGACTTCAGAAGAGATGAAAGGTAGTTAGTGGATGGATTACTGAACAGGGCTATTGGGTCCAGATCCAGAGGCCCCTGGACCAGAGCCTCTGCATGAAGTGACCGTTAACATTTCTTGTTGGAAAGTCAATCAAACATCTACAAAAATCTCAATTTTCCTGTCAATGGCTGTCAGCTATTTGGAGTTACAAATAGCTACTTATTGATAAAGTTTCACATTAGAATATTTAAAGTTGTTTATTTGGTATTCATTTATTACACTGAATAAACAATGTACATTAACTATTAATAATAGTTTATTATAGCCAAGATCCAGGGCTTTAAATTTGAGTCTTAACACATTTTACAAATATGCCTCCCTTCTTTAAAACAGTGTCCCAGTCCACCCTCCCATTCAAAATGTTCTAAACCCACCTCTGTTCCCCTGCCCTCCCCAAACAATCCACCGTCCCTTCATCAAATACAAAAAATACACAATCCTCCCCCTTGTCTGACGCTCTTCCCTACCCTAATCATTTTTGCACAGGCCCTTAAATAAATTGAAACCAGAAGCTGAGAAACCAAGGGATGCCCAGTGGAAGCTGGGTGTTGTGAATGTGCAGCTACATGCACTCAGTTAGGGATTCATGCTCAGGGATTACGGGCTCATCTAGTGAGTCTCTCTCAAGAGAAAATAACTGCCTCAAAATATGGTAATCTTGCCATGCCTAACATACAAACTGTGCATCACATATGGATGTACGTTATGGTAACTGTTTCATGTTTCTGATTCAGTTCACTCCTTTTCATTCTACCATTTAAACTAAGCAGAGTTGGTACGGTTTCAAATCTGTGGGAAAAAAAACCCCATTTCTGAGCATGTGACCTTGTCCAAACTGTCCCAGAAGACCAATTTCTTTTCATTTTACAGTACGTTTAAGTCCTAAGTGATCCACAGGGTTTGTTGCTGGGGAGGCATATGAGTTGGATTAGAGGGTGAGGAATGGAGCTCACCTTCCCGCAGCAGCAAGAGATGACTGGACATCATACAAGCTCATATTGATTTGGCAGCCAGTATATCTCACTTATTTTAGTCTTAGGAGCTGCTTTCACTTTGTAAAATCACCATATAATATGTGCAGATTTAGGATTATCTGACACGGTCACTCGGTGTGTGTTACTGAGAGGTTATAGGCTACTAAAGCATTGGTATTTCTTATTTTAAAATCAGAATTAGTTAGGAATCCGACATTTATACTCGTAGCACTGGTGCAGAAACATGTGCAAGGGGACACTTGATTGACAGAGGACTTGAAATTTCTTTACATTCAGCATTCAGTCACTCTAGGCAGCAGCCAGCAGGCATCCCGACCTCATGCAGTGTGGCTGCAGCTATGATGAGTGCCCAACAGTGTTTCTGTGAGGTACAGTAGCTTTAATGAGTAGGCTGAAATGTAGAGGTTATGTGCATTGTAGAGCCCGAGTGCAAGTTTGCGCTTCAAAGAAAAGTCTTTTGATATAGAGGAGTTTGTCTCTGGTGTATGGGTTAAAAAAAAAATCACAAATAAAGAGTCTAACAAGAAGTTGCACATAAACAAGAAAACAAAAAGACAAAATCCAAAAGAGGTCAAGCAAGGCAAGAAAAGCACTGTTATTTCATTTTTCTTAGTATGAGGTATTAATGTTGCAGAAAATGCAAGAATGATAAACAGTGCAGAAGATATCTGACAAAGACTGTCATCTGTCAGTTGGCCTCTTATCTATCAATCCTTGAGTTCTTGTAGGCTTTTTTTTTTCATCAAAAATCACAGACATTTATTAAATTTAACAGGTGTAACACTCAAAGACGCTGTGCAAATATTACCCTCTGCAGTCAAGATGTAAAAGAAGAAGTGTTTGGTAATTGCTATTCTCAGTATGAACAAAAAGGCTGGTCATTTCAGTTTCAGTGTGCTTGCAACCCATCTGCTGTCCCCGGGAATGGCTTCATCCCCACCTGACCAGTATCACAATAAGGTGACACATAGGCATTACCTGCTCTTGCTGACAGACCGTGACAGTGGCCATTATCAGCTCCCCTAGCAGTGTCTGAATAGCCGGTCCAGGTTATTATCTGGTAGAGTAGTTGGCGTTTGGCTGGAAGGAAAAAGGAATTTCAGACAGCTGGGGGGAAGACACACGGTTTTACACTTTCAATAGATCGGTAGCCAAGGGAGAAATTGTTGCAGTCAAAGCTACATGAGGCATGCAGTTAGTCTCATTTTCTACTTACAGTACTTACAGATTTACCTGTCTTTACCAGGAAATAGCTTAAATGTGGGCTATTTAAAAAACTCTCAGAAGCCCATTTAAAGTTTTCCGGTGAAGGATGTTGAATACTGTGCATTTACACAGGTAGAAAGAAGAAAATAAATTATACAAAACGTTTAGGTGTCATTCAAATTATGCTAATTTTACTTGGCATGAAAACAAAACAAAAGTATGATTCAAGGCTACATAACTTTTGCTAACAGACACTGTAGCCACAATCGACAATTACGGGATAATTGTAAATTATATAAAGACAAACAAACAAAACAAACAACAAACTGACTCAGTATTGTTACACGGAATCATCCATCTAAAGTCTGCTAGCATTAGCTACCATAAGCTACTGGTCATACCAGACCTAGTGAAGCTGTAGCAGCTAAATCTAACTAAAAGTGTATTACACTGAGAAAGGATGCATCTTATTGCTTATGAATTCATCTGTTTGTTTCTAAAAGGATAAAAGTGTTATTTCATTTTTCAAAAGTTACATAGTCCGGCTTTGAGGCTTTACTTTTTTATTGTCTCTTTGATATGTTCTCAAAATGAGACGCTATGTTCTTTCATCATCATTCATTCACTCAATCTAAAAACATTAAAGTCTTTGAGCAAAAACCTGTAAGGACAACACAGTAAACAAGCCAGTTATTGTGCTGCACATGCTTCCCTGCATCTTACCTGAGGCTAGTTTTAGCAGCTTTCTTTTAAGCAGTATTTGAAGACATAGACCTGGATCAAAGATAAGGCCACTTTATCAAATGCTTTCATCTCTATAAAGGACTTTTGACAGGAGCTCCACAGAAATTCAAGCACAATGCTCAGACTGTCTTTTCTTTCCATCCGCAGAGAAAACAAGCTGCACATTTGCTGTTTGTTTTGCAAATGTCAACTTCTTTTGTGCTTTTAAGATGCTTCAGTCATTTGTCAAGCTCAACCAATGCTTACTCTCCCAAAGTGGAATTTTAACAGCACTATTATCATCACCTGCATCACAATGAACCTTTATCTCAGTCTGTATCAAATTATGTTTGTCTCTTTTTACCAATATTTATTATTTTATAAAACTGAATGTAATCTGATTACTGGAATCCCTTTACTCATAGAGTCATAATTATAACCCTGATCATTCACTCACGCATTCATATGCATATCCATCATCTTATTGCGACTTTAAAACTTTTCGTAAATAACAGCAATGATTATACAGTATTATTATTCATGACTTGCCACTATTCCATGTTTGCTTGTGACCACAAAAATCTTAAATGTTCCATTTCCCCTGATTGCTGATGACATCAATTCAAAACCAAAATAGTGCTACAAGAAATGATTTTGAGGGCTTTATATTACAGGTGCTCAAATTGCTTCTGCCTCTGGCTATTTCCTGGTAATGAGTATAAATGAATTGAAAAATGTAGATGGACCTGAACCGCCAGTGGAGAAATTGATTCCACAGTGGCTGACATGTCCATGCTAAAAACAGAGATGGAGTAAAAGAGGCTGAGACTGTGGGGACTCTGCGGGAAGGACGCCCGCTCCGCCCGCTCCGCCCTCCACGACCCCACTGTGTAGTTGTTGGATGCTCTTTGGGTTATGGTATGACTGAGCACTCTTCATTTGATCTCCACTTCCTTCTATTTTATTCACTATTTTACCTCGTACAGCTGTTTTTTAAAATATGCCATTTTTGAATTTGAATTATCAATATGCATTTAGGTCGTGCTGATCTGAACGACTACTTGATTAATTACCCTTTACTTAGACGTATTGCTGATGTTTGTTTTCATCTAATTGCTTATGCATGAGTCAGACGTGGAGTAAATAGTTTTCATATTTCTTAAGTGCAGATTCTCAATGAGACATATTGAACAATAATATATGTGGTGTTAATCAAAATAAGTCATTTCCCATTATCTGTTGCCAGTGTGGAGAGGCGGGCTGCTTCAGATGTGCATGCTGCAGTACCCCACAAGTTGCGCCAAATTGGATGTACTCCCATGAACTACTTACCTCCTTACATTTATTGTCAGTGAACAGAGTCAATTTTCACCCCCATCTGCAGAGATTTGTCTGGCCTTAATCTGACTCTGCATTTATAGTCTTGTAAGAGCGAGGATTAATTTTGGCAGGCCACTCACATAAATGCTGCATAATTATTGTCATTCAAATACTTCATGTCTGACTTCTGAAGGGGAACCACTGGCTTAACCACGCTGTGTCATCTCCCAGACACTGAAGGAGACATTTTAATGAAGCAAGAGTGATGCGAGTGATGAGTATTAGCATTAGTATTAATATTAATATTAGTAGTAGGAAAGTTTGTTTTTATTGAAAAACAACACATGATGCAGGGCCTCAGTTTGCCTCTACATAGCAGGGTTTTTCCACAGTGGTGGCACAGGTCCTCGCCTGAAAAAGAGCGAATCTGCTAACGTTAGAAGAAATGATTACACTTTTATAAAACATAAAATTGAGCTTCTTGGAAAGTGAGCAGAGCCGCTACATCAGACAGGAAAGGCCACAGACCATCATCTAGTGACTAAAATGATAAAGACAAGGGATACACCTGAATCCGTCTGATTCAGCCCAGCAGGTGATTGATTGAGTGATTGATCACATTGTACGTTCACTTTGCAGTCATTAATCAGAGAAGAAGGCCACAATGTCAGCAAAAAAGAAAGTCCTCAGAGTTTTCACAAGAATTTGGCTCAATAAGTCAAATTCAGATGGGGATGCTTGAGGAAAAACTCGCAGCTGTGCTGACGTTTGACAATCACCTGCTGCTGCATGTTACTGTACTCAACAGTGTCTGCACTGAGCTGAAGTTAGTTTAAAGTTCATGTTGACCAGCTGAACGGTCCACCAACCACCTCTGCTAACCAATTTCCTGGGAGAAACCCTGCGTCGTTTGTTATTTCTCGATATTTCTCGATAACCACAAAGCTTGGAGTGGATTAATACTATATAATTATTGTCTGCTAGTCTTTCTATAGAAAGTTATAGAACAAGTGCGAGGCTACAGGATGTTCCAGCAAAATAATGCGTGCCCTCCGGCCAATCAATTCCACCATTTTCAGTCACCATGGTATAGAGAGCTGAAGCCCTGCCCCACTTCCAGGCTAACTTGTATTGCAACGCATGTCTTCTTTTACTGAGGTTTTTGAAAAGCTGAAAACTGATTCTGGGGTTCTCTACACATATTGTAAGCTTAATGTATATCTACTGTACCTGCTAATAAAATTTGAACACCTCATTTCTTTTTAAGAGAGATGCAATAAGTCACAGAGAAGTAGTTTCACAAAAGTTTGTATTTTAAAATCTTCGTCTGAGGCTTATTTTAATCTTTGGCAGCACTCCTTAAAAACAGCAGCACCAGCACAAAACCTCATAATGTAAATACTTTGATATCCTGATTGTGGGCGATGGTTGGTAACCTGACGAAGGTAGCATATAATTTCCTCTGATGGTGGTCAAAGAACTGCGGCGAGTACTCTGGCAAACGCCGGATGTTAACTAAGAAGTGAATTAATCTGAGCCTGTTGAACTGCACCTGCGCTGGAAAGAGAAAGGAACATTTTTAACTTTTTGCTCATCTCACTTTTTAAAAATTCCTAAAACAAAACTCAAGTGAATCAAAAGATGTGAGTGGACATTGTAGAGTCACAAGTTTGGTGTTTAATTGTGTGAAATTCAAACATTATTACATGACATATACCAGTTTTAATGCCGTTGGTTCCCTCATCCAACACTTAGAGAATTAGCAGATGGTGAGGAAGTGCTAAAAGCCACTCTGAAGTTGTGTGATTTAGATACATACGCTTAATGCACATTTACACTTGGCAAGAGGAGTTCTTCAGAGCAGAGGTGGGCCCATTACAGATCATGCATAACAAGAAGGCCTCTCTCAAGTTTCTGACTCCAAAATTTCAGTCCCTTTATCACTCCTCCCTCACTCTCGGGACTGTGAGAGTGCCAAACTAATTGCCAAAATACATATTTTATGAAAATACCTGAAGATCTCTTGCTGTATATTATAAGGCAAATGTATAAGTGAAACACTCACTTTAATCTAAAGCATACAGTGTCTCAAAGCTATTTCTGACTCCTTGCTCTGTGCAGAGAAACAAAAGCTCTGAATAAATGTATTTGGCGCTCTCCCTGTCTGCCTGAACAGTAAACACACACCTCTCTACGCTCTCTTTCTAAGAGCCAGGATGATGGCAGAGGAGAGGGCTTTTCATGCTGACTTTCCTCCAATAACTCAACAGCAACAAACAATATGTGAAAGCTGTGGAGTCCAGCCAGACAAAGAGCCGCCGTCTGCAGCGTGAGGCGAGAGGATCCTTCCCCTCAGGCCAGCTGATGCAACAAAAAAAAGCCCATACAAAGTGTCAGCGAGGGGAACAGTGTCCTGGGGAGGCTTGGATTGAGGACATCCTAAAGGCTTCTATTTCTGGGTGAAATACTCTATGTGAGGCAAACTCATGATATCTCATGAAGCTTTTTTTTTCTCAATGAAATGAGACTGAAATGAGGTTCTTTTTGGAGCTGGAGGGATCATGAAAAAATTAAATGGTTTCTGTATTAACTGCAGGGCAGACTAGCCTGTGCTCCCCTACATGTCGAGCATTAGAAACTCAAAAATGTAGGGCAGACCTCCTTTGCGTGGAATTGTAAAGGAGGTCTGCCCTCCCTTCTGCATCTTTTGGGCTAAAACGAGGTGTTCAAATACTGCTCTGATGACTGGCTTTTCCTGTGTATTCCCCCTCCCCAGAACAAAAAAACTGAAACAATAGCACCCTTCTCTTGCAAAAAAACAGCTTAAGCATAAATTGTGAATAATTCTTCTAATTCTCTTCAGTCAGTCGCTGCATATCATTTAAACACACCTACGCAAAGCAGGTTTCTCCTAACAGACTATCTCTCAGTCCAACTGGTCCTTCCCTTTTGTTCCATGTGTATCTATCTCATTTTCCCTTATCTAGCCAGCACCAAATGCCTCTGGCACGAGACAATGGAGATTGTGATGGGTGGTCGAAATCGCTGCATTGGCCCAGCTTCCATCTCATTTTCAATTCATTTAAATATGCGCTGGCACTGCATCATAGCCAAAAACCACACTAGTTATGTTTATGGACGCCTCAGAGTGCTCGTGCCTTTGGGTGGCGTCCCTCTGCCTCTCACAGGACTGCGAGTACTGACTGACCCAAATACATTGTTTTGAGTTGCAGTGGCACATTTTCACTGAGAAAGTGATTCATGCATCATAAGCAACTCATTGCCAAATGAAATGGTTTACTTGTGAATCTCAATTGGGACAGTGCTCATGTTTGCTGCATCTTTTCGTGATCCCATTCTACTGGATGGAACGAATTGAAAGTGAAAACATCCTTTGAATTTTGCTTGCTGTCCTTTAAAACCTTATCAGGTGCAATTTTCATATCATCTCATAGCACACGGTTGGCCATAATACATCTGCATGGGTCTCCAAAGGTGGATAATTAACATCAGTAACTCTGTGGTAACCTGACCAGTTGCTGAGACTTGCTGACTGTAGCTGCTGAGGCTTTCAAATCTCACTCCCCAGCCTCTTCTCCATTTTGGAACAAACCCCTTCTCCCCTATTCCCTCTCTCCCTCCTCCCTCACTGGAAACTTCTGGCTTTCCAAAAACTCAGTGAGTGACTACTCTGTTTTGGAACCAAATCTCCCTGCCCATTGGAATTTCAAAGCACTCCCAGTCTCTCTGCCCCCACCATCTTGCATCTTCTCCTGCTTAACGATGGAGTATGGTGCTACAGTACGAGCCACTCATTCTCGAGACAAAAAGCACATGAAAGAGAAATACAAGTATTTTGCATAGTGATACATTATCTTCTCACAGTGTTTGTTGCAGTTATGCCCTAGTTAGCTAGCATACTTTACTCTATTGTGAATATATGACTTTGTTAACCTAACCCTAAAAATCACAAGCTAGAGTTCAGTTGATATTGATAACCATCACAGATTACCTAATGCCCCTTTAAATTAAATTTGGTTGACCCATAAATCATTTCACTTATTGCAACGGGGGGCAGGGGCGAGTGTTGTCAGGTAGATGGAGGTTCATCTCCAAACAGCGAGCCCTCTCCTGCAGCCACGTCCCAGCAGGAGGTGTGGATTGATCTCAGCTTCAGAGACAATGCACGAGACAATGTATGGTTGCTAATAAGGTTGGTAGATCTCATTTAATATTAGATACACTAGACCATAAAAGATTCAGACGAGAGCTAGAAGTCTGTTTCAATTGACCACTAAACTTCTCACCCGACCAGCAATTGTCCTACCTTAGCTTAGCAGCTGTAACACGACCAGCCTGTCAAGCTTTGGATTTTGCGGCATGTTAAAGTGGTGTGCATGGGGCTGTAGTAAGACTGACACTATGTATATAAAGAGTTAGGGGAGGGATAGTGTCTTTTTTCTTGGCCTTCCAAAACCAAAACTACAAGAGAAATAGTGTAATGGACTGAACACTGTATTTAACTGCTGTAAGTTGCAGAGTTCAAAGCATTACATTTGCCAAACATATCAGTTAGTCCTGATCCTAAAAGCCTTTTCTCTTGTAACATTAAATGTAACATGTAACATTAAGTGACACAAACTGAAAATATAAACAGGTATAGTTAATAGTCCTATCTTTGTCCTTATCATACTTATAACACTAGGACTATCGACACTGCAGTACAAGAACAATTTTGTTTCTTTATCTTTATGTGTTATAATATCAACTGGTGAGGATGCTAATTTTTAGCCTCAGTCTTTTAGCACAATATCATGTTTGTAGCCATCAAACCCCTTTCACAGGGTTCCCATTTTAAAATGAGTCACCTGTAAACATTAGAAAGTCAGCCGGGGCCAGCTTTTCCAACTCATGGAGCTAACGTTAGCTTAATTAGCTCTTGTCATTTCAGCTGGTCACTGGCTAGAAATGAGAAGACTGCTTTTGTCCTCCTCTGTCTGAAATCAAAGACGCACTGTTTCAAAAAATTACTAAACTTTCGAGTTGCGAATTTGCCGCTGTTATCAGTGTAAACTTCATATGTGCCATTTGAGAATGGCTTGGCAGTCATAGCAACAGTAACAAGGGGATCAGGGCTTAAAGCTGGTGGCTTACATTAGGGTTTAAATAAAATCACATACACTTACTTAACATATACAATTCATCACACCAGAGGTGCACAGTAAACAGCTGAATCTCCTCACAATCCTCTTCCAGCTCTTCCCAATGAAGAATTTAACTCCATAAAACTTGATAACCTCGATGGTCTACAGATTTCTGTATCTCCAGTCAGTCAGAGTTGATTTACGACCTCACTAATGTTCCCCCTCTACCTCAGCTCATTACTACTGTGCATAGATTTTAGAATACATGTACAATGGTAAAAGCTTTAATAATTGTAAAACACACCCATCCTCCACACACTGAGTGATTAATGGGCACTGTCAGTCATGGCGCAACATTAGTGCAGCCATTTACCAAGCGCTGCGTCTTGTAAGAGCTCTGGAGACAGGATGGCATATACTGCTAACGTGTTCTGCTCCCAGATAAGGTGAGTTATTGTCAAGAACGTACATATCAGAAATATCTTGTATTCCAGTCAACCACAGCTGTATAAACAGCTATTGTACACACACCACACTGATGTGGAGACTATACCTGACACATAATACTTTCATAACAATAGCAGCATGCAAGATAAAGTTTCCCCAGTGGAAAGTTTATCTCATCAAGTTTAACCTCTCTATTCTCAGCAAACAAAGAAACAAACACTTGCACAGGAGCACACACACAATCCTGCCTCATTAAGCTAACTAAGCAGTCGTCCTCAGGAAGAAAGGTGAAACGGTGAAATGGTTTCTGCCATTTATAAACTACTTCCCCAAATTAGCCAAGTCCCCTGTGAGGAGAGTTGGGAATCATGCCACTGAAAACGTACATGTGGATCGAGAAGCGGCCCAGCTTACTGCTTTGAAAAGGAAGAAATGCGTAACTTGAATGTTCTGTGGTGCTGTTTTCAGTGAAGATAACATTATATAATAGCCTCTTGTCCGCAGTAGCCCTCAGAGCATAATGATGCAAGATGGTGCTCATCATTTGCATGAAGCTGATGTTTTGGGTTTAGTTTTGTGATACTCAATACTTCAAGTTCTTGATCCTTTTTTTTTTTTAGCTACAGGGTTTCTACTGTATCTAATGGTAGCCACCTCAGAGCTCATGCATAAAAAATAACATTTACCCAACATGACTGTGGCGCAACGCAGAAAGAAAACAACTGATAAGTAATAGTGCTGCGTGCAAAATTACTTTAGCTCCAAATGACCTTGACAAAGAAGCAACGCACATTGAAGTGCTTTATCTTCTCTTTTAGTTATGATTGTGCACAGTTTAATTAATGTTATGCGTTTCTGTGTACACAAGCAACCCCAAGGGAGCATGCAAATATTCTTTATAGCTAAATGGCCCCATCACAGTTGCTCTGTATTCAATTAATCAAGAGTGAGGAAACCACATAGAGGCCTGGGCAAACAGAAAATTCATCAGTGATTTCAAATTCAATAAGGCTGTAGACAAATCACTGTCCTACAGTGAGCCTATTAGAGCACACCTCCATTGGTTTACAGTATGTTGTTTATCTTTATATTAATACAGTTAATTTTTTCTTTCTCAGCTCCATGTTGCATTCAAAAAGAAGATTTGTGAGTGCAGAACAATTCTGAAAGGAAACCTGTAACTTCATTTATTTTATTGAAAGAGACAGCCATTAATATTGACTGAGAACCTCCACAGTTTAATTTTCTGTTTCCTACAATCTATTTTGTTTTAGTCACTCAACATCATTCTGCGTGTGGCTGCTGAGTTCATCAAAAATGTATTCCATGTATGGGCGAAGAGTAGACAGGTTAACAAAAAGCCTTTTAGGAGAATGTGCGGCTTAATTAGCTCATCAAAACATAGCATCCCAGAGTGACACAAACTCCACTGCCACTATCATCTCACTATTTACTGTAAATAAAGGAAATTGCCCCTGGGAGAAGTGTGAAAGCACTCTCATTTAAAAGAAACACCAACAATATTCATAATATTACAAATTCATGTTTTGTCAAAGGTTTTAACAACATTAAAGATGCAATAAAAAAATACGTATGTATACCAAAATATGCAGTATGTGCCGAAGGTTGTTCACTGCCAACGACTCAACAATTACTTCATCAGGTGCAGAGATTTCTGGCTTTTGAAACCCACTTTCTAGTCTGTTTTCGACCCAAATCTGACTGTCCATTGGGATTTTCTGTTGTAATAAAAAGTGTTCCCTGATTGCTTATACAAACAGTGAAGGGAGTAAACTTGTTCAGTGGACCTGACACAAATCAGTTCATCAATGATGTCAAGTGACTCTATCACTTTTTCCTTTGTCTGAGGGTCTTTGTGCTGGACAGGCTGCGGCGGGAAATATTATTTACATGTGTTTCATCTCGCATGTCCAAAGCTGTTTTTCAGACTAAAAGGTATTGTGAGCCATGAATGATGATGCGTTGTAGTGTTGTCGCCCCCCCACACACACCTGTTCTCACACTGGGGGAGGCTTATATAAAAACAAATCTGCATTGATGAGCAGTGATCATAAGCTCTGTCACTTGCTGTCTTTTCTGTGTAAGGTGGAGAGACATAAGAACCACCTTGTTATATTATATAACAACATCAGTTGAACTTTAGGTTTGATGCCTTTGCAAATAATTCTTAGAGTTTGTTTTGCTCTGTGTGGAGCGGTAAAGTGGACAGGTTCGTTAAGGCTTTTGAATGCCGACATGTATATTAAAATGTCTCTCAGTTGATTTCCTGATTGTGGCAATAATGTGGCAATCATTCTCCTCCTCTCTGTTGCACAGCCCACCCACATGGGACTCTGAACCAGATCAATCAAATCCAAATACTGTTTGATCCTGGTCTGCTTTGTAGTCATCAATCCTCTTTAAAAGCTGTCGACGAGCCTTTGTCTCACATTTGATCCCCCCTCCCCCCGATCTAATAGCCCCATGGGGAGCAGCTTAGCCCGTCCACTTTGTGTTTAAGGATGTTTAAGTATAGGAAGCCTTAACGCCCCCATTTGTTTTCCTGTAGGTAATCGATAGCAGACTCAGGGTTACAGCTAATGTGATTTATGTGTCCTCTTTCCACTGTTATGCTTCATGTACAAATTGTCTTTGGTGTTGTAAATCCCCCCAATCTTTTCACAACTTGCTGATACTGAATCCCGGCTGCCAAACCCAAGTAATTAATCCATGTTTGTGTCCATCGCCTTTTTTTCCCCAACTAACAACACCTGCAAATCATGACATGTTGAATGTTGTGACGCTGAACCTTGATTCTTTGCTTAACACGCATCTCTCAGTCTAATGACGACAAATGCAGAGACAAAGATAGAAACATTTCACCTACATTCCTTGTCAAAACATGGTGACAAATCTCACGGTAATTCTAATTGGTGATTTCATGTGGCATAGCACAGTGAAATTAATCATGCCTCACTCTTGACAATTAAAGTCAAGTAAATCATCTGCAGTCTAAACACAAAATAAATCAAATCAGCCTACTCATTCAGTGATGCATACCCTTGTGGGGATGGGTATCGTTAGGATTTTATTGATACCAATAT
>LKNJ01006768.1:0-15449 GCA_002120245.1 Maccullochella peelii
CTCTCTCTCTCTCTCTCTCTGTCTGTCTCTCTCTCTGTCTGTCTGTCTCTCTCTCTCTCTCTCTCTCTCTCTGTCTGTCTCTCTCTCTGTCTCTTCCAGAAAGGATCAGAACCTGCTCTCTCCAGTGAACTGCTGGTACTTGCTGTTAAACCAGGTCGGTTGCATGTGTTTGTGTTGTTTGCTTGAGACCCTTTTTATAACAGGAAGTATGAAAACATCCTCCATCTTTCTCTCTCTCTCTCTCTCTCTCTCTCTCCCAGGTGAGGAGGGAGAGTAAGGACCACGCCACCCTCAGCGACCTCTACCTGAACAACGTCATCACCCGCCTCACACACATCAGCGAGGACTCCGCCCGCCTGCTGAAGAGGGTGAGCTCATATCCCTTCTCCCTCTGAGCCGCAGAGCGCCATTGTTGCTCCAAAAACTGTTAAAAACACTCAGTGAGCCTCACTGTTGTTGCTTCATCACCGTGAACACACACACTGTAGTTTATCTGGACTCCCACACACACACCATCCTGCTGCCCCAAATACTCACCAGAGCACCAAATGTGGATTCATCCGCCAATGAAAATAGTCCCCAACAAATTCACTATTTCCTCCTGAATCTTTATGTTTGTGAGGTGTTTTTAAAGATTTACATCTTCAGGACAAACCAATGGGCCACAGACAGGCATTCCACAGCCATTCTTCTTCCTTTTTAAGACCTGGCACCTACATTACCCACAATGCACCTTGACCACCGACAGTTCAGTCAGAGATTAGTGTGTGTTATGCTAGTAGCAGCTAACGTAGCCTGCGGCAGAGATGAATTGAAATTAAATGAAAAATTGTGCTACTTTAATGACGATTTGACGGGTTCTAGGCTCTTTTGTCAGTCCAGTCTGGTACACAGTGTACATCATGGGACCTCCGTAACAAGCCGTAGTTAGGTTGATGTTTTATTGTCTATATAAAGCAAACGTTTTACTGTAAATCTATATAAATGTTCCAGTCAAAGCCGCCGTATCCCCTCTGTGTCTGGCTCTAAATCTGTTGCAGTCACCAGTAATGGATTGTGAAGTCGAGCATGTGCACTGCAAAAAACAGGGGAAAAGCAAAATCTAATAAATCCTGCAGTTTTCTTTACATGTGTGAAAAAAAAAGAGTCTTTATTCATTAATGTGTAATTGCAAAGCTGCTTCATCACAGATCAGAGGGGAAATGGTGTTTTCAGTAGGAACATGTATTAAGAAAGCAGTAATACCACTACAAGTAAAAGACCTGCAAGTATTATATTATAGCAAAGTGTACTTAAAGTATCAAAGTAGAAGTAGTCATTATGCAGTGAGTTGCTACTGTTAGTGTAATCCTGTTATCATTATTGATGTATTAGTATGTAAGCAGTACTTTAGTGTTGTGGTTGGTCATAGATGGAGCGGATTTAAACTACGTCATGTACTTTTGGTAGTTTAATCTGGATCATACTTTATAAACTGATCGTGTGTTTTGTTTGTAAAATCTTAATTTGAAAAGTAACTGCAGCTCTTATATGAATAAATGTACTGAAAGTAGAAATTAACATAAAATGGAAATACTCTAAATTGTAAATGTAGTTTGTTGCTTTCCACCGCTGGGAGTTTTCCTCTGGGCTCGATATATTTTTCATTTAAGTACACGAGTTGATTCTAATGAAAAGTAAAGTCAGAGTTCCCCTGAGGTCTGTCGGGCCGCCTCGCAGTTTAACAAATTAAACATGCTCTCACACACACACACACACGTGCACGCTCTTAACCGCCTCCAACTTTAGCTCGGCATGTTCATTATTAATCTCTCTTCCGGCTCGTCTTTTATTCATGCCGACTAAAGTGCAGCGGGCTGCCGGCAGCTACGAGCAGTGAGACCTCCATCACGTCGCTACATCCTCTCAAACGACTCTCTGCTTCTGAAGAGGGACGCCAGGGAAGAGACAGACGGCTCGGTGGCCATGACAACGCTGACAGCCCCGTGGCCATGGCGACAGGCTCAGCTGATCTTTTCTCAGCGGGCGCTATGGGAACGGGATTCATCCATCCTGGGATTCCACAGTCATTTAGCACAATGTAATATTAATGCCACATAACTCGCTCCCCAAACCGGAGCGGCTGTTTAATGCATGAGACAGAAATCCAGTTTGAGGGCAGGCGGCAGAGCTCGCCTTGTTTTTATTTATGAATTCATTTGTTTGTGCGTGGTGAAATCAAATTTATTTATCCGCTGCTGTCTGTGCAGCCTGACGTGACGCTGCGCTCGGATCCTTTACCTAAAGTGGCTATAATCAATATTTATCTAATAACAATGCATCACATGAAAACAATGTGGAACTTAGTAAAAGTACTAATTCCACACTGTAAAAATACTCCACTACAAGTAAAAGTCCTGCTTTAAAACCTTACTTAAGTACAGGGTTTGTACAAAGTCTTGAAAGTTTGGAAAAATGCTTAATTTTGACTGTTATGTTTTCAAGGTTAGGAATATGCTTGAATTGGAATATACTCCTTAAAAAAATGGCTTTATTTTAACATAATCTGGTGTTTCATCATCGACACAGTCACTTGTGGAAACCAAACATCTTTTAATATTTGATATGAAACGACGCCGTCGTCATTTTTGTTTGTTGTCTCCTGGAATTTATAGTAACTATTTAGATGTGATGATAAAGAAAAAGCTTTGGTTTAGGTACCTTGAAAGTGCTTGAAAAGTGCTTGTATTTTACTTTTAAAAAGCTGTACGAACCCTGTAAGTAAAGTATTATCAACTAAATGTACTTATAGTATCAAAAGTACTCATGTTGATGTTGTTGGATCAATATTCCTGCTGCATTAATGTCTATGTTGCATTTTACTGCTGTAGATGCTTCAGGCTGAGCTCATTTGATCTCCTTTATATGCTGTTGGCTGGTTTAATCTTGGCAGCAATGCATCATGGTCTATAAGATCATCATCTGTCCTGTGAGAACCACGTATCTCTAAAAAGGTTTAACTTTTCATGAGGTCAGAAAAACAGCCCTTTGTTCAGCTTTGTGATGATGCATTTTCCAGCTGATCCAAAGAGTTTATTTAGTTTATTTAGCTTTAACACATAAGGGAACACTTCATCCTTCAGTTCATCACAAACATTAATTCATTCATTTGGAGATATGTGGTTTTCACTGGACAGGAAGGAGATGAAAAAGTATCATCTGTAAAGTAACTAAAGCTGTCAGATAAATGTAGTGCGGTAAAAAGTACAGTATTTGCCTCTGAGGTGTGATGGAGTAGAAGAATAAAGTTGCATAAAATGGAAAATACATAGTAAAGTAAAAGTACCTCGAATTTGTACTTTCCACCGTCTCTTGCAGTGACGAACCTCCAGAGAGTTATCAGCTGAATCTGCAGCTCCTCGGCTTTACAGAGCTTTATAGTGAGTTTCAGCTCCTTGTTTATCTGTTCTGGTTCCCTCTCAGCCTCTCATGGTGCCGTTTTTAGAGAAGAAGCTGTAAAAAGCCGCTGTCCACTTCCTGCTCAGCAGCAGACAGCAGACCGACACGGTTAGAGACTCGCTGGGGAACATGGTGGAGCATTTAGCAGCTAAAGAGGCAGATATTTCCCTCAGGAGCTGCTTAACTGTTTTTTAACAAGTTGGCCATATCAGCTTACAGATACCCCGGGGAGGTTTTGACCTGTAGTAGCGCTGTGGAGCTGTTTCTCTATGAGTGGGTTTTATTTGTCTCGTGCAACAAAGGCAGTGAAGAAGAGTGCTAGCAAGTAAACATGGACGAAAACAATGCTGGATTTAAAATGTTTGAAAAGTCGGATTTGCAAATGTTTCATGAGGAAGGAAATGTATTCAACACGGCCTCAGGGATCCACACAGTGAGTTATGGTGAATAAAACTGAAAATAATAACTGCAGATGGTTTACAGCTTGTTTTGTGCTGCCCCCAAGTGGCCAAAAAATGATTGCAGTAAAAAGCACCAATAAGTAAAGAAGTACCAGAAGTAAAAATATCAAGACATTAATATGAAATTACTCTAGTGAGTCCTGCAAAATCCTACCTAAGTACATTATTTGAGTAAATGTACTGTAACTTTCTGCTGAGACGCAGTGTGAATGCCTGTATTTACCGCGTGCTGATGATATTATTAATATTTCTCTCTCTTTCCTCCTCTGTCAGAGTAAGGAGATCATCTTCCAGCTTCAGGAAGACCTCATGAAGCTTCTGAATGAGCTTTACACCGTAAGTGGAACAAACTGGATTCATCAGTGGCAGCAGGTCTTTGAAAAGTCTTAAACGTGTCTTAAAAATCAATTTTACACGAGGCCTTAGAGGAAAATGCTACAGTTTAGTACAGCTTAGGTTATTATGCTAACAGACTGACTAACACAGACAATTGTGATTTCTTTATATTTGGTCTTACAACATGTTAAAACACTCTGATATCTTCAGACGCCCTGACATCAACAGGCATCACCAACACAGAAACTGGGCCAAGGAAAAGTCACAGATGCATATTTATATTTTAAAAGCTCAAAATGAATCTGTTATAAATGCTAAAATGAGTCCTTAGTGCGTTACATTCGGAGATGAACATGAGCTTCTGCTTTTTGTCGTTGACATTATTTTCAGAGCCTTAAAGGAGAAAATTTGCTGGTTTTTGTTTTTCAAATGTCAAGGTTGATTTGCAGTCAGAGTGCCGGCCTTAAAAGCTTCTCGTATAAACACTGGAAATCAGATCAGAGGCGACCTGATAACCTTGAGGAAGAAAAACTGGCTGCAGCGTAATGTTGTTTTCCAAGTTTTTGTGGTCCATTTGGTTCCGAGGCTATGTCATTATGGGCTGCTGTTACCTAGGTGATGAAGACGTATCACATGTACCACGTGGAGACGATCAGCGCGGAGACCAAGCTGCGGGAGGCAGAGCGTCAGGAGGGGCGTGTGAAGGGCGTGTCGGGGACGGGCGGAGGGGTGGAGCCTGTGTTCGGCCTGCGGATAGAAGAGCGCCACCAGAGACGCAACGCCGCCCGCAAGATGGAGAAGATGAGAGAGAAGGTACGGGCGTCTTTGTCCTTCCCACTGAGGAGCCGAGGAAAGAGGAAACACGTTTTTAGAGAAATTAAACGTCTTTTCCTCTCAGGCGTAATCTGAAGCAATGTCACACACTAAAAATCATTTGGGGAGGCAAAGATAATGCGTGAGGTCAAAAATCGCACTCATTTTCAGAGTCATAACTCGGTCAAATCTGAACACACAGACGAGAAACACATATTGAATCATTCAGTGTGACTTACACTTCCCGAGGATCTCATTATCTCTGATGTCCATCGCCAATAAATGTTCATAAATCCGCTTAGAAATCATAGAAAAAAGACGCTTCAGAACTTGCCTGAGAATCATCATATTTTAAAGTTTTCTTCAGTATCAAAGTAATCCAGTGATAGTTGTCTGTACATCCATGGATACACTGCAAACAGGAAGTCCTAATAGCTAATTCGGCATACTTTTAATGTCGCCAATATGCTAAAATGTAAACAAATATAGGCTAAAAAAATGGGACTCCAAAGGGGAAATCTGCTTTTAGGGGGTCTTGCTCTCCTGCTGGCAGCACTATTTGTTACTGGTTGTTTATAATGAGTATCCTTTACAGTTTTAAATGTCATATGCACATTCGGGTACACACAATCTAATCAACATTTTCCTCTTCTCGTGTCTGTTTCTTTCTTCATCAGAGGAAGGCAAAGTACTCAGAGAACAAACTGAAGACTCTTAAAGCCAGGAATGAGTATCTGTTGACTCTGGAGGCCACAAATGCCTCCGTGTTTAAATACTACATCCACGACCTGCCTGATATCATAGACGTGAGTATACATTTGTGGCACAAACTGTCTGTTTGTCACTAGAGAGGTCGGTGGATGTTGTTTGCAAAATGGGAGGAGCTGAAGGAGAAGATGTTATGTGAGTTGAGGTTAAATCATCAGAACAACTGATTCTTTGATTGAAAAGTCAAAGGTAAAAGACTGGACATAAAAACATAAGTTAACTACGACTCCCATGGTGCATTTTGGCATGAAACATCCAATGACAGAGCTTAAAATTCTGTCACCTGCTCCGCTAACTGTGAAACTGCAGCCTAAAGTAATTCACTTTAAATTTTGGGTCAATTTTTGGATGAATTCAGCAACTGCGGTGCAACAAATTCAACGACGAAGCATTTTGAATTCACTAGCACTCTGATTCGCACCTCCGACTGGCTTCATTTCTGTAGCAACAGCAGGAGAGGCTCATGGGTATTGTAGTATTTTGAGCCCTCCGCCAAAACCAACCAACAAAACATGATTTCTCAGAAACTTAATAAAATATATAATATATATTAGTAATTAAAGCTGGTGGCTCCAACATGAACCTGTACGATCGTCCCGTGTTTCTGTGTTAAGTAACGCCAACCCCCCTGTGTCTCAGTGCTGTGACCTAGGGTACCACTCCAGTCTGAGCCGGGCTCTGAGGACCTACCTATCAGCCGAACTGAGCCTTGAAGCCTCCAGGAGGGCGGGTCTGGAGGTGCTGGAGGGGGCCGTGGAGGGCCTGGACCCCGCCCGCGACAGGCAGCGTCTGCTGGGCCTCTACCCCACTGCCTTCTGCCCCCCACAACGCTTCGGCTTCCAGGCCCACATGGGAGACGCAGTCAGTACATCGTACCAACCAGATGTGTTTCAACTCAAGAGTCAAACATTTAGCCACATTTTGTGATTATTTTTTAGAGACGAAGACTGAATATTGATTTAAATGTTGCTGCTAAGTTTGGGGCGCTGCTCCTAAATGTTTCAGTTTATCTATTAGAAACCACTTTTCCACTTTTTATACGTTGTCATTGAACGGCCACTGGTGGGAATCCTGACACGTAAACCTCTCTAGAATTAAGGTGGAATATGCACCACCAGGTCCACATGGGCACATGTTTGAGTTGTGTTTTCTCTGCGACAGCAATTTCCTGATTGTTGTTGTTGTTGTTGTTGTTGTTCCACTTCCTGTCAGGTGACCCAGATTGGCTCCCAGCCGCAGGTCCAAGCGGAGCTCAGCCTCCGCCTCACGCAGCTCCAGACCCGTCTGGCGTCTCTGAAGATTGAGAATGAAGAGGTCAGACACACAAACACAAGATGATGGTCAACATTTAAACATTTACTACAGTAATTATCCGTGACATAGAGAGACCATGCTTACAAATACTTTTGTTCAGATAACTGACCACTCCCCTGAACCGTGATGGTCCAATCATAGCAACTGTAACGAGTCACAGCGGATAGAGGAAACTGTAATGAACTTTTACAATGGAAGAAGGAAGCGCTGCACGGGTCTGATGGCTAATCCGACAGGTGCTCTTTGGTGGGGCAGGTGAAAGTAGACAAAAACAGAATCCAATCAAATTGCCTTTATGCTCGAAGAATAAATGTATAATATTACTTCACCTGAAGACGGAGTGCCTTGGGTTTTTTTTCCATGCTTGTCTGCACTGCTTTATGTCAAGCAAGACTTATTGGATTTTGTTTCTTTTGTTTTTTGTTTTGTTTCTTTGTTGGACAAGTGGAAATGTGGACCTGATTTTGGTGCTACATTAGCTTGATAATCAGCCTGAATCACCATTTTGTTTCACTTCATTATTCAGTCTGACACTGTGTCATTTTCAGTCGACACAAAAGCTGTTGTAACATTTGCCAGGAGGATTTAACATTGCTTACAACGTAGATGCTTTCTTTTTCTTCATCCTGCCTTCAAAGCTCTGATTAGCACGGTTGTTTTCCAATCAGACGAACATCTCCCAGTGAGCTCAATAACAGATGTGTTTGAATCGTCAAAAATATCGGGAGATGTGGGCGGCGATTCAGAGGTCGTGAATCAGGCCTGCGCTTTTGAAAAGTCACCAAATTCGTTTGGATTAATCCCCCGGGAGACCGTTAATGTCTCCACCAACTTTCCTGCCAGTGTGTCCAGTAGCTGTTGAGATATTTCACTCCGGCTCTGAGTGTTGAACCAACACTTGGCCACTTTTTCGGACACAAAGCTTTGCACAAAGCTGTGGTAATTTATGCCGTTGTAATGGGGTGCTAATGTAGCAGATGTAGCCTCTAAAAATAAAGCATGTGAAGGCGACTCGGTGCTGCAGTCTGTGGCGTCCTCGCTGCTGCTGTGGAGCAGACTGGAGTGTTCGTGTGCACAGAGGGCAGCTGTTAACTCACCCTGAAGGGCATAAAAATGCTGAAGGAGTCTGGATTAATGAGCTGCATCTGCACGTCTCAGCTGCTCCCAAACACACACACACAAACACACAAACACGCCCTGATCATCATACACAAACAAAAACACTTTTACACTCATTATCCTTGCTGTAAATACAAACACACTTTGCATGCGTAGACAGAGCAGTTGTGCTTCATCGAACGCTTTTGGAAAATGAAAGTCCACCTTAAAATAATTCATAACTCGTGTTCCGTGAAGCCGTGTGCAGTAATGACATTTATTTTGGGGGTTCAGTTCAGTTCAAGTGCTCATATGAGCCTGCAGAGGCGTCCCTCCACACAGGGTGAGTCGAGCTCAAAGCTGGAGTTCAGTGTTTTAAGGAGATCCACATGCAGCGTCTCAGATGGATGTACACATGAAGCGAGCCGCACGACGTACTGTGGAGGATTTATAGTTATTAGCGTTCTTACAAATGTCAGTGTGAGTTTTGAATGAGGTTTTCTTTCTTCTGGAACGGAACCAGGAAGTTCTGGTTTCACTTGGGCTCTCTATAATATATATAAACAGTGTTTAGTTGAGAGTTTTCTGCAGAGGTTCCAGTCCGGCACAGAGACCCTGTAAGATTTCAGACCCTTTTTTACACCAAAATCAGCAGTTAATAATCTGTTAATGATTTGAGCATCAAACATTCCCTGTCCTCACTGATGGAGAAGAGCAAGTAATCAGCTTAGATTAATAGAAACTAGCATAATCAGCTATGTATATGAAAATACGCTACATAAAAGAAAGTAGAAGAGTGGTGGGAAAATATAAATATGCTATATGAAGAGGACGATAGTAAAACACGTTATCCTTTCATGTTCTTTATGGGGAAACTAGATTTGGTGTTTGATTATAGAGTTGGACAACATGATGATATATACCGTGATATTATTATTTACATGAAGGACCTTAATTTGTCTAACTGCCAAAAACAAACAATATTTGCTGTATTTCAGCTGTGAAACACCTGAAAAATATAAGCTAGTCCATTTTCTGTGGCCCTGCAGGTGAAGAAGACCTGGGGTGCGACTCTGACCACCCTGCAGGACATGACGGTGCTGGACGACTACGACGTCTCCCAGAGCTTCACCCACAGCCCGTCCTCCGAGTCGGTCAAGTCCAGCGTGTCGGACGGCTACTTGAACAAACCGAGTCTGGCCAAGAGACGGGCCAACCAGCAGGAGACGGAGCTCTTCTACTTCACGGTGAGAGAACAGCAGCGCTTAACGTTCTTACTGGAAGAGAAACTTCACCCCACCAGGCTGAACAGCAGCTAATGTAACCTGCTGAGTCTGAATTAAGCCTTGTGGCCGGTGGGGGAGCCTCACGTGCGCCCTCTTCTTGGACACACAGCGAACTGAACGCCTGCGTTTGTGTTTTTATTTTTCGATCCTCAGAAATTCCGCGAGTATCTGGAGGGCAGTAATCTCATTTCCAAACTCCAGGCCAAACATGACATACTGAAGAAAGCCTTAGCAGAGGGTAAGACATGAGACACAAACTCTCTCTCGCTTGTCTTCTGTCCTATATTTTATAATACAGACTGTAATCAGCATTTCGTCTGTTTTTTTTTCTTACAGGGTATAAAGCTGAGCTGCTGACGACCAGGTATTATTTCATGTCGCAGCGCATATTTTCTCTTCACGTTAATAATAAGAAGTGTTACTTCCCTTCCCACTCTGTGTAACTGAGACACTCCCTCTGTCTCTCTCTCTGTCTGTCTCTCTCTCTCTATCTGCTCATTACAGTCGTGGGCGGAAGAACTCCCATAGCAAGCACCAGGTAGAGTTTCACTTTTATCAGGCTTCAGGCTGTTTTTCTGTGTGTGTTTGTGGTAATAGCTGACAGTCAGTAGCATAATTTCCACTGGGGATGGGGTTCCTCTGAAAGGCAGAAGTCGTACCTGCGACCTGAGAGGAAGCCTGTAGACTCTACTCAAGGCCAAATAAATATTGAAAACTCATTTGCTATGTTTTTCGGGTAAAAAAAACTAAATGGCAAACATTTAATCTCTATTTTTCCAGTCAATATTATTCTAAAAGATGCTGAAAATGATCAAATATTATGTTTATATGAGAGTAAAGGACAGTGCTCTTTTTAGTGAAGATCTATTGTGAGATATGAGCTATCGGCAAAAACTAAAAAATGTAATTTAGTACTGTTTTTTTATTAGACTTCCATTAATTTGGAGAGTATGATAGTATTTCATTATAATTATTTATTTTCTCCAGTTATATATAAATATAAAAAATGCCAGAAATAGAATTCACATTATTTATTTATTTTACTTTCTGACTTGTGCCCCTTGGGGAGTCAGAAAGTTTTGAGAGACGCACGTTTGTTTGTTTTTTGTCTTTTTGTGAAATTTGTTAACGTTAAGAAAAATATAGAAGAAAGAACATAGTCTGTCTTTATTTGACCTTTTTTACCAAAAAGAATCACAAAATCCTTTCTAATGTATGACAATTGATTGTCTGTGGCAGTCTGACTAAAATAATGTGACAAGAATCAGAACCAGGAGCCAATAATCAATCAATATGCACAATCAAAATGAATAAAGTATAAACAATAACCAAACCCTAATTGTGTACTGGATGCTTACAGGATTCAACCAAAGCCATACCCTTGCTTGTGGAGAGCTGCATCCGCTACATCAACCTACATGGTGAGTTTGGCTCAGCTGTTATTGATGAGAAATATACACTGCGCTGGTTTCACCAACTACTCCGTGTCTGCAGGTCTTTGAAAAGTAAAAAAAATGTAGTTTCCTCAAATAAAAGGCCTTAGAAGGTGTTAAAAAGTCACACATTTAATTTACAAAAATGTATTTGTTTATTTTCTCCTGCTTGCCGTATGTTAGTTTCATACTTTGGACAGTGGGATCGTGAAACAGGTATTAAATTGCATTCTACGTGGTATTAAAAAGGTCTGAAATGTAACCTGGTAAGCCCTGCAGAAACATATAATATCTGAAACTGTACTGTGGTGCATCCTGAAATCTGACTGGAGTTTTTCCGGAAAGAGGTTACCATGACGAACTGACAGAAGGCTCCATGCTAACACGCTTCATGCTAACATGCTCCATGCTAACACTACAGCATGAACTCCAGACGGACTGAATCAACCCTCTCTCCCCAACAGGTCTTCAGCATCAAGGCATCTTCCGGGTGTCAGGATCTCAGGTGGAGGTCAACGACATCAAGAACTCCTTCGAGAGAGGTGAGAAGGTCACCTGGAGGTCACATGACCGACAGCTTCAGGTGGGTGAGGATGAGGTTAAGCTCCTTCTGTCTGTTGTCCAGGTAATGACCCGCTGATTGACGAGGAGAGCAACCACGACATCAACTCTGTGGCTGGAGTGTTGAAGCTCTACTTCAGGGGTTTGGAGAACCCGCTGTTTCCCAAGGAACGGTTCAATGACCTCATCTCCTGCGTCCGTGAGTACCAAAGTCTGTTTCCTGTTCATGTGCAACAAAGTGACGTTTGAAGGGTCTGACTAAGGTCAGCACTGTCAAGACAGCTTGCTATTGGTCAACGGCACAAATTCACCAAAGTTCAACTCACACACACAGCTCATGGAGGCAATTAAGGTACTTTAACACACAGACATGAAGTACATATTGATATAATTCAGTGTGACTTACACTTCCCGAGGATATCATTATCTCTGATGTCCATCGGCAATAAACATACAGAAATCCCCCCTAGAAATCATAGAAAAAAAGACGCTTCAGAACCTGCCTGAGAATAATCATGTTTTTAAGTTTTCTTCAGTATCACAGTAATCCAGTGATAGTTGTCTGTACATCCATGGATACACTGAACACAGGAAGTGCTAATTGCTAATTCGGCATACTTTTAATGGTGCCAATTTGCCTGGAATAGATCAATTGCATGGCCAACATATCCAAACTGTTTGTAATGTAATGTTATGTGTTGATACGTCATTAAATGTTATTGCTGTTTTTAAATTCTCAAGTATTGATATTGGTATCGGCCTAAAAAATCCAGTATTGGTCGGGCTGTACGGTCGTTACAGGTGCAACACGCCTAACTACGCAGTTAATTACTGTTGTTACAAATACATGTTCAAGTTCTACAGCAGAGAAACGTAGAAAAGTTGCTAAAACTCACCATATAACTTGCCATAGCACTCTCGTACCGTTCCCCTTTTCCTGTGGAAATAAAGACTGAATCTCTGTCTGTCTTCAGCCCACACGCTCACTTTCCCTCTCAGTTTCCTTGTCTTTGTTTCTCTTTAGTGTCTCTTTGTCCCTCTGAGACTCATCCCCTCCACAGCAGAGATACAGAGCCGGCTGCTCCTCTCTCTTTGCCGTCGGCTGGTGTTTTTCAGGATGTGTCGTTGCGTTACAGACACCTCGCGATGTCTCACGGTGACTGTTCTGATGTGTGTGTCTTGCTGCAGGAATCGAGAACATGTACGAGAGAGCGCAGTGCATCCGTAAGATCCTGCTGGGCGTCCCGAGGGCGACGCTGGTGGTGATGCGTTACCTGTTCGCCTTCCTCAACCAGTGAGTATCTACTTACACTAAACCAGGTCCTTACAGTTAGTGATAACCACCCATTTCTTTCCATTTTCCCAGAGTTGCTCCCCTCATCCCACGTGGTGTTAAAGCTGAGGATAAACCTCTCTTGTAGTGAAGGGGGTTACAAGTGCACACTTAAAGCATGTAGAGATAATAGAACAGAGCTCATTTTATCTCTGCCGCCTCTCAAATAAATATAGAATGAGAGAGCAGCGAGGGATGATGGGGGGGGAGCTAAGTGTGATGTACCAGCTGAATGTATTGGTGCGTTTATTAGCAGGCCTATGAAGTGCATTCAGCTTCAGTGTTATTAAAACAGGAGCTTCACTGTCAAGGAGAGTGAAAAAAGTTCTATTTCCATCCATGTTTAACTTCCAGGTCCTGTGAAACAAACACTAATAGAGACATACAGCATTTTAACATCAGTACTTTATTAAGACGCACATTTTTAAGCAACAGTTTGATTGCCAAACGCAAATTAGACCACGACATAATGAGCTATGAGGTCGTAATTTTGCAGAGAATCCGCTGAATTGTTTTACAACACAAAATTGAAAGAGTTGTTTCTACAGAGCAAGGGGGAGTTTTATGTAATAAAAAGCCAACTCGCTTTTTAAGCCAGCGCTCTCATACGTTTCCCCTTTCCCACAGCCTTTCCCAGTACAGCGATGAGAACATGATGGATGCTGGGAACCTGGCCATTGTATACGGCCCCACCCTCCTGCCCACACCGGACACGCTGGACCAGGTGGCCTGTCAGGCGCACGTGAATGAGGTCATCAAAACGGTCATCCTGAACCACGACAACATCTTCCCAGACACCAAGGAGATGCCTGGGCCGGTCTATGAGAAGTGCATGACTGGAGACCAGTACTGGTGAGAGTCACACATCAGCACGTAAAACCTTTCAATTATATTCAGTTATTTCACTAGTCGCTAATCATATTCATTTAATTATAATATCCTAATGTTATTACTATTCTTCTGTGTAACCTGTTTCTCACTTTCCATCGAGATTAACCTTCTGAACCCTGATTTTCCCTCCTGACAAAACACATTAAAACATTCAGTGTGACTTACACTTCCCAAGGATGTCATTCTCTCTGATGTCGGTCCAGAATAAGCGTCCATAAATCCCCCCTAGAAATCATAGAAAACAGACACTTCAGAACTTGCCTGAGAATAATCACATTTTTAAGTTTTCTTCAGTGTCAAAGTAATCCAGTGGTAGTTGTCTGTACATCCATGGGTACACTGCAAACAGGAAGTGCTAATCGCTAATTCGGCATACTTTTAATGCCAGCAATTTGCAAAAATGTAAGAAAACGGGGCTCAAGTTGTACCCCACAGCATAACTCACTGTATCCATGGCAATGTTACACTTCCTGTTTACATCCCTCAAAGCATTATGGGAACTGTAGGGTGCGGCCCACAGTGTCAGACTTTGAAAACCCCTGCTTTTTTCTTATGTATAATTTCAACAGACACCTGGCAACCTTTTAGCCGTGGCTATGGTATTAAACCAATCCGTAGAAGACAATGATCCCTGCGGTGCAGAAAACCTCTCTCCTTAATTAGTCCCACGCTGTGAACAGTGTGTGTGTGTGTGTTGTGTTCCTCTTTTCCTATCATAAACCAAACTCTTGACATTCTGCAGTAGCCGTTGTGTTGCATAAATGTCCTCAGACTCTGATTAGCAGCCTCGTCTCCATCTGTGCACACGTCCTCCTCCCTTTGTTCCCATGTTGAATGGACAGCGTGTCTCTGCGCCGCGGTGCCTGACACCTCTCCCCTTTCCTCCTGCAGCGAGAGTCCGTTCAGCGAGCCGGGGGCGTTGGAGGAGGCCGAGCCTGACGGCGGCACAGAGACCCAGACCAGCGACGAGGGTACGCATGACCCCTGACCTTCACACAATCGCCCACACTCCCATCCCTCTGTGTGTCCTGGTGGAGAGAGGTTGCTACGGCAACAGCAGCCATGGAGACATCTCCCCACCCGCCCTTCCTCCTCCCTCATCTCGCTATCTGAATTAAGCCCTTAACGTTTTTTTCAGTGCTCTTTTCCGATTGGTCGAGCTGCAGGAGGAACAAAGCCGCAGAGACAGCTGACTGACAAGTGCAGGTTCACCTCTATTTCCACGTCTGGCTCTTATCTTCATCCCCCCTCCTCCTCCTCTTTTCTCTCTCTGTCTCTCCGGCAGAAGGTGAGGGTGTGGAGGCGGTGGCGAGGTTCGACTACGTGGGCCGGTCGGGCCGCGAGCTCTCCTTTAAGAAGGGAGCGTCCCTGCAGCTCTTCCAGCGAGCGTCACATGACTGGTGGGAGGGGCGGCACAACGGCAACCACGGCCTGGTGCCTCATCAGTACATTGTAGTGAAGGACAGGCGAGTGCACAGCTGATCTGTACATTCACACAGCTTTTTATTTTGATATAATTTTCCTTTTTTCCATTTAGTGTCCCTTTTCATTGTAGTGATATTCTGTGTTCTTATTGTCAACAAATCCCATGAAAAATCCAAAAACCAATCAATGAATATTTTGTGTGTAACCAAAGCGTGATATATATATATACAGTGGGGCAAAAAAGTATTTAGTCAGCCACCAATTGTGCAAGTTCTCCCACTTAAAAAGATGA